>WNWK01001260.1:107500-120000 GCA_009830355.1 Cherax destructor | reverse complement strand
GATCACTTCCACCTTAAGTGGAAACAGACCACTGTCTCCTCCCCATACTGGAAGTAGACTGCTCACCCTTCCCATCACTATAAATACTCCACTCCTCTTCCCCACTGGAAATAGACTAATCACCCTTCCCCATCACTGTAAACAAACCATCATTCACCCCTTATACTCCCTGGAAACATTACTCGTCCCTTACACTCCCTGGAAACTCAGACTTGACAATCACATGAAGAAGTTAGTATGCACGAGACTCCAGGTGGCACCCAAAAGAAACAATTAAGTCTTGGCGATGCTCACCCTCTCACCTGCTGTTACCTGGGCAAACGCCGCCTCCAGAAATTACAAACACTTCTGTGACATTAATTGCACTCAAGTGAGTTATGTAATGGAAATAATGGTAGAGCCAGGAGGAAGGGAGAGAGGGAGAGGGAGAACGGAGTTTTTTTTTAAGAGGAAGATCCTTGTTGCTTACAAATAGGGAGAAATCTCGGGGTTCTCTTTCATTTCTGGCTCTAATATTCCTCCCTACTTTAATATATCTCCTCCCTTTCAGTGTTCCTCCTCTTCCACCTCACGTTCAGTAATCTTCCTCTTCCACCTCACGTTCAGTAATCTTCCTCTTCCACCTCACGTTCAGTAATCTTCCTCTTCCACCTCACGTTCAGTAATCTTCCTCTTCCACCTCACGTTCAGTAATCTTCCTCTTCCACCTCACGTTCAGTAATCTTCCTCTTCCACCTCACGTTCAGTAATCTTCCTCTTCCACCTCACGTTCAGTAATCTTCCTCTTCCACCTCACGTTCAGTAATCTTCCTCTTCCACCTCACGTTCAGTAATCTTCCTCTTCCACCTCACGTTCAGTAATCTTCCTCTTCCACCTCACGTTCAGTAATCTTCCTCTTCCACCTCACATTCGGTATTCCTCCTCTTGCACCTTTAATATTTCTCACCAGCACCACCACCACCAGCACCACCACCAGCACCACCACCAGCACCATCACACGTGTAATAGGTGTCATCACAGGTGCTCAGATGGGTCATGAAGACAATATAGAAAACAATGTGTAATAAGGTGTAGTCATGAGTAGGCAGGTGTGTGTGTGTGTGTGTTTGTTACCATTTTGTCCTAGGCACATGTCGATTAGACACTAGGCCTGTTGTATATGCGTGCATGTGCTTGTGTGTATGTGTACGTGTGTATATATGTATGTGTGTGTGTGATAGTTTCTGTAAGCGGGTCGCAAAACAATACAGTACAGTGTGGTTAGATAGAACATAAAGGAAGATATTTCAAGGTAGTGGAAGGTGTTTCAGTGGATGGAGCGTAATTTAGAGTATGTTGCGACATATAACGGGGACTGCAATTATGGTAGTAAAACAGGTACTGGTAGTAGCCACGAGTGAGGTTTTGAGAGGAAGGAGTGTGTGCGCGCGCGCGCGAGTGTGTATTTATGTATGTATTTGTGTGTGTGTATTCACCTAGTTGTGGTTGCAGGGGTCGATTCATAGCTCCTGGCCCCGCCTCTTCACTGGCCGTTACTGGGTCACTCTTCCTGCGCCATGAGCTTTATCATACCTCTCCTTAAAGCTATGAATGGAACCTACCTCCACTACATCGCTTCCCAAACTATTCCACTTCTTGACCACTCTGTGTGTGTGTTGGAAGGAGTTCAGGTGTTAATGGAGCAACATAGCCTGCGTTATATCACACTCATACCACTAACCAAGCTGCTGCTAGAATTATACTAGCCAGACTGTTCCTGGACCTGGGGACGGAGTATACCTCGTTAATTCCTGACTTGTGGCGTATGATGCTATTCCTCACCCCTGTAGCCTTCCTCACACTGTTGACGCGGTCCAGTGACCCACACATACATACGTACATATATACATACATAAAAAAAACTGCAGCAGGACTGGCCCATGCTAGGCAGGGCCAACTCACGCCCACTCGTGTACCTCTCCAACCTATTTTTAAAGCTACCCGAAGTTCACGCCTTGATGACGCTACTCGGGAGTGTGTTCCACACCTCTGGTACCTGCCAGTTCTTACCCGCAGCCTTTCTAAACCTAAATTTGCCTGACATGTACCCATTGCTGCGAGTCATGTCATGGTTAGATATTTTCACCACGTTATTTATATCCCCTTCATGTATTTTTGTTTTCCATTTAAACACTTCAGTCATATCTCCCCTAATTCTACGCCTCCCCAGAGTGTAAATACACTGCCCCTCAGCCTGTCGTTGTAGGTAAGATTCCTGATACACGGGGTCACCTTCGTCAGCCTTCTCTAGGTTTTCCAGCGCATTCACGTTTATTCTGTGATATGGAAACCGGAACCGTGCTGCATAATTTAAAGGCCATACCAAGGATATATAAAGCTGAATAACTCGATTTGTGATCTGACAATAGTCCAGGAGGGAGCGAAACGTCATCCTAATGTTTCTCTCTAAAGTGCTGAATTGTTCCAGTCACTATTGTGACTTTTTACTCTTTGAGGTTACTATTATTTATACTTTTGATATAAAGCCAAGAATTCTATTAGCTTTATTGCAAAATCTTATGCAGCGTTGTCTTGGCTTTAAATTCCTGCTACCCAGAACCCTGGCTCTCCTCTCAGTACTTCCTCTGAACTATACTGTTCTTCTCAGCCATCAGTATGACCTTTGTACCGTCCTTTGAGATGCTAACTCCTTGTAGTGATTCCTGGGATCATCGCCCCCACCACCCGATCCCAGACCAGGCTTCATGGTCGATGGCCTGATCAGTCAGGCAGTTGGTTGCTAGCAGCACGTAGTCCAGCGTAGGCACTGCAGCCTGGCTGATCCCGAACTGACTTGGGGGCACTTATAAAGTCGCTTGTTTACATAATTACATGACCACCGTCTTGACTTCTGAACCTTCACCTTGAATATGAATACTATTTTCTACACACCTTCCACCTTGAAGATGATCTCTCCCTCACTGTCTTTCCTCCCTTATTATCCTCCTCACAGAACCTCAGCCTCGGTCACCTGGTCTATTCGTCCCTGGAGTGTGAGCATCTCGTCCTTCACCTCTCAAAGATTTCTTCTCCCTCGCTCCTTAGGTGTCTCTCACCCCCCTCCCTTGAAGGGTGACCTTTTAGTACTCCCTCGAGGGTGACATCCAGCTGGGTTACGACCCTATTTATGAGGTATAATCCACCTAGGGTGCCACTCACCCACTTTAACACCTCACCTCTCCACCACTCATCTTACTCCCCTTCCCCACATTTCCCCCCACACACTCTCCTCCGTCCCTCTCCCCTCTCTATTGTCACACCCCTACCCCCACTGCATTCCCCACCACTCCCCTCGCCTATCCTCCCTACCTATTCCCCTCCCTCGACACCGTGGGCGTGGCACTACTCAGCAACGGGGCTATATCACTGCCACCACACCCCCACAGTGCCACCTCCCCCACACACACCAGATCACCAACCCCAAACACCAGTTCTACCACGACCACACATACCACTACACGCCCACACATACCACTACCACGCCCACACATACCACTACCACGCCCACACATACCACTACCACACCTACACACCAGTGCTATCACACCTATACATACCACTACCACCGCCATACTATCACTATGTCCACACCACTACCACCACGCCCACGCACCCCTACCACCACGCCCACCCTCAACACCGGATACTGTTCTTAAGTAAATTAAATCTTTCCCTCCACCACCTCGCACCTTCAACAAATTGTTCTGACATTTCAGACGGCGGCTGCGTCGAGCAATTTTGTATATTCAGCGATATGTACAGAGTTTTTTCCTCGGACTGTTTGTGTTTGCCAGGGGCATTGCAATAGTGCCTGCCTCTGCCTCGCAAGCTATAGCTCCTGGTCTTGCCTCGCAAACTATAGCTCTTCACAACAACTCCAAGGCCGAGGGACTGATTACCTCATCTTTTGTATATGGTTCTTTTGTTTTCAAATCATGTCCTTGAATTTGTATTGATAAAGCCACTGGAGGGCGAAACGTCTACAATAAAGACACCCAGATGTTGCACATGTGTGTAATTTTCTTCTTGTCGGTATTGTATACCATTCATGGATAATTCCTCATCTTGTAGGTATTGTCAGTCATTATTGTAATTATGCTATAAATAACTATGTACATCCACTTATAACTCTCCCCCTCATATATACTTTGAATTTTATCTTACTTTTTTCCCTTGACACAGCTGATTTTTCCATTATCATCACTTCCTTGTTTTTCCTTTTTCTCATTATGTGACAACCTCTGCAGAAAACTGCATTTGTTATCCCAGTGAGGTTTCTTCCATCGTGGGTTATGATTGAATTCTTCTCTGGTGTTATGTTTGTGATCACCTTTCATTGTTCTCTTGTTACTCGGAACCAGCATTATCTTACTGTATGTTTCCACTATGTAACCGTCGTATAGAAGAATGTAGCAGCACACTGCGGGTGTTCCCACGATATCTATCATATAGAATGGGGTAGCAGCACACTGGGTGTTCTCCCCTTACTCATCTTTTCTCTCTCCCCATCTGTCCCCCACCACAGCTTGCCCTTTCCCGCTACGACCATGATTTCTATGCCATCTCCAACTGACCCATCTTTCCCCAAATGACCCCTTCCCCTGGAGTTCTGTTTAAAGCTTATGTGGTTGGTGGTTGGGTGGGCGAGAGACATGCGTGGTGCTTCCCACCACCATGTAAGGTGCTGGGGAGTCTGGTGGGTGAGTGGTTCGTGTGAGTGCTTGGTGTTGGCGGATATATACAGTGCTCGTCACGGCATTATGCCGAGTGAGCGCCCCGGCATAATGCTGTGACGAGACTATATATATGTGTGTGTGCAAGACAAGCCACGAGGGGGTGGAAATCTTTAGCTCGAGTACTTTCACACTTCTCAGTGGGTCATCAGGAGCCGTGCAGTGTTGCAAGAGTAGCAACAGGAGAAATGAGGGGAAGTTTTTTCAGAGTAGCGTGAGTGACACCTGCTGCCGACAGCGCCTCTGCTTTTCACTTATCTTACAGTATTTTACATTTAATCCCACATCTCTTACTCCAGTATGTTATGGCAATGTGCAGATTCAGGACTTGGCCGGGAAGTACCTTCCACGTATATCATGTTTCTTTCCTCTGCTCTAGCGAGTAATTTAATTGTTTTACTGGCTCTGTGAGGCCGCAAGTGATCTCTGTATTTGATCTAGCTCTAACATCTCCCCACCCTACACGGGGCTGTCAACACTGAACAATATTTCAAACGAGATATGCGATTTGAACGGTGTCACCACTGGCACTATTTCCCTTGATTTAAAAGTTGTGGTTATCCACCCCATCATTTTTCTGGTTGTCGTGACGTTTGTCTTATTGCGTTCTTTAAGAGAAAGGTCAGTTGACATTACTCCAAGGTCTTTCACGTGTTCCTTTCGTCCTATTTGATGATCCTCTTGTATACAGTGTTCCTTTCGTCCTATTTGGTGATCCTCTTGTATACAGTGTTCCTTTCGTCCTATTTGGTGATCCTCTTGTATACAGTGTTCCTTTCGTCCTATTTGGTGAAAAGTTGAAATAAAGGGAATATACTAGTACAAAATACAACTGATAGTTTAGATTACAGAATACACTTGATACAGATAAGATAAAGGTGTTAGAACCACAACAACTTTCTACACAAATTGCAGTTTTAATACCACTTTATTGCAAGAGTAAGACCACTTAATTAAACGAGTAAGATTCCACTTTATCACAGGGGAAAGACTAGTCTTACAAACATTAGCTAGTATTTACTGGTGTGTGTGCTTACCCAAGCTACAACTGTCTTGATACATCCAGGAAAGAGTATAAATGGAATGCAATACCGTCACTTTGTTGAATCAGACACGTGTGTATGTTTGGTATCTTTATTGATTACAAATATGTTTGGTATCTGTATTGATTACAAATATGTTTGGTATCTTTATTGATTACAAATATGTTTGGTATCTCTATTGATTACAAATATGTTTGGTATCTCTATTGATTACAAATATGTTTGGTATCTTTATTGATTACAAATATGTTTGGTATCTCTATTGATTACAAATATGTTTGGTATCTCTATTGATTACAAATATGTTTGGTATCTTTATTGATTACAAATATGTTTGGTATCTTTATTGATTACAAATATGTTTGGTATCTTTATTGATTACAAATATGTTTGGTATCTTTATTGATTACAAATATGTTTGGTATCTTTATTGATTACAAATATGTTTGGTATCTTTATTGATTACAAATATGTTTGGTATCTCTATTGATTACAAATATGTTTGGTATTCTTATTACAAATATTTTGGTATTCTATGATTCAAATATGTTTGGTATCTCTATTGATTACAAATATGTTTGGTATCTCTATTGATTACAAATATGTTTGGTATCTCTATTGATTACAAATATGTTTGGTATCTCTATTGATTACAAATATGTTTGGTATCTCTATTGATTACAAATATGTTTGGTATCTCTATTGATTACAAATATGTTTGGTATCTCTATTGATTACAAATATGTTTGGTATCTCTATTGATTACAAATATGTTTGGTATCTCTATTGATTACAAATATGTTTGGTATCTCTATTGATTACAAATATGTTTGGTATCTCTATTGATTACAAATATGTTTGGTATCTCTATTGATTACAAATATGTTTGGTATCTCTATTGATTACAAATATGTTTGGTATCTTTATTGATTACAAATAAAAAATATTAAATTGTTGCAAATGTCTTATTCATCAAAGAGAAGTGGCAACGTTGTAACTCCCTCATGAGAGCCGGAGACCTGTGTTGCATGACTGCAACTCTGCATCCCCCCCATCACCTCCCTCATGACGCCCCTCACCACCCACACTAACCCCCGCCCCATAACACCCTCGCCCACACATGAACAGCTGTAGTTTAACGTCAAAGTTACTGACAAACAGACATGAAATAATGCGTTTGTTATTGCACGTGTGTGTGTTGGAGAGATGCCTGTGTGTTATTGTGATGAGTTGAATGTTAACACTATGATACCCTCCCCACCATCACTGCCTGATGCCCTCCCCACCATCACTCCCTGATACCCTCCCCACCATCACTGCCTGATACCCTCCCCACCATCACTGCCTGATACTCCCCACCATCACTGCCTGATACCCTCCCTCACCATCACTGCCCTGATACCCTCCCCACCATCACTCCCTGATACCCTCCCCACCATCACTGCCTGATCCCTCCCCACCATCACTGCCTGATGCCCTCCCACCATCACTGCCTGATACCCTCCCCACCATCACTGCCTGATACCCTCCCACCATCACTCCTGATCCCTCCCCACCATCACTGCCTGATACCCTCCCAACCATCACTGCCTGATACCCTCCAACCATCACTGCCTGATACCCTCCCCACCATCACTCCCTGATACCCTCCCCACCATCACTCCCTGATACCCTCCCCACCATCACTGCCTGATACCCTCCCCACCATCACTCCCTGATACCCTCCCCACCATCACTCCCTGATACCCTCCCACCATCACTCCCTGATACCCTCCCCACCATCACTCCCTGATACCCTCCCCACCATCACCCCCTGATACCCTCCCCATTATCACTCCCTGATACCCTCCCAACCCTCACTCCCTGATACCCTCCCACCATCACTCCCTGATGCCCTCCCCACCATCACTCCCTGATACCCTCCCCACCATCACTCCCTGATACCCTCCCACCATCACTCCCTGATACCCTCCCCACCATCACTCCCTGATACCCTCCCCACCATCACTCCCTGATACCCTCCCCACCATCACTCCCTGATACCCTCCCCACCATCACTCCCTGATACCCTCCCCACCATCACTCTGACACCCTTCCCACTATCACCCCTCCATTATACTCTCCCCTCTATCACTTCTCCTTGGTACTCTTTCCACTTCCCTGATATCCTCCCACCATCACCCCTCCCTGATATCCTCCACCATCACCCCTCCCTGATATCCTCCCGCTATCACCCCTCCCTGATATCCTCCCGCTTTCACCCCTCCCTGATAACCTGCCACTATGACCCCTCCCCAATATCCTCCCGCTATCACCCCTCCCAGAAACCATCCCACCGTCACCCCTCCCAGAAACCATCCCACCGTCACCCCTCCCAGAAACCATCCCACCGTCATCCCTCCCTGATACCCTCCCCACGTCACCCTGTACCAGTACCTGCCCACTTATTTATATACTGCTACCATATTTTTCCATTTTCCAAGATTTTGATATTTTTCGTGTGTAGCGACTCTGATACACTCGCTGTGCCAGTTTCTTCTCCATTAATGTTAAAGTAGTGGTCGGTAGCTATACACCTTTACAATCACAGTATCCTTGGTAACAGGTATCACTACTTTTGCAAATAACCATTTTGTAATTTGCGAAAAATCTATCAACTTTTGCAAAATGCTATAATGCTGGTGTTGTGAGATTGATCTGTGAAAACCTACATCTGTGGTCATATTGGTGGCCCATGCTAACCTTCCTGTGGTGTATAGAAATCTACATTTTATTTAAATTCCTGCTAGTTCATGCAAGGTTTTATCGAGGCCTTGTTCTGCAACTTGTGCATTTTGTTCACTTATTAATTTTCTCGCTAAACCACGGAGTTTGCTTATGTTTGTAAGAACATAAGAAAGCAGGAACACTGCAGCAGGCCTACTGGCCCATGCGAGGCAAGTCCAAGTCTCCCACCGGCTTAAGCCAATGCCCCGACCCAGCCAGGTCAGATTACATTCACTTAAGGAAGGAGCACGGCATCTGACCTAGTAGCACAAGCTAGTCAGGTCCAACTCACACTCATCCGCACCCACTCATATATTTATCTAGCCTATTTTTAAAACTACACAACGTTTTAGCCTCTATAACTGTACTCGGGAGTCTGCCTGGCAGCATTGCTTACAAGTTGGAAAATTTAGGTTTAGAAAGGATATAGGAAAGCACTGTTTTGGTAATAGAGTTGTGGATGAGTGGAACAAACTCCCGAGTACCCTCATTGAAGCTAAAACCTTGTGTAGTTTTAAAAATAGGTTAGACAAATACATGAGGGGGGTGTGGGTGGGTGTAAGTTGGACCTGACTGGCTTGGGCTAGTGGGTCTGGTGCAGTGCTCCTTCTTTAAGTGGATGTGACTTGGACCTGACTGCTGAGAAAGGAGAGAGAGAATATCTGCAGGTGCAAGACTACAGAGCATCGCTGTGATGTCTCGTCTTCAATATTAGCATTTGACCTTTACCTACTTAGCTACCCACAACAACTCTCACCTAGGTACCTATTTACTGCTAGGTGAACATAGGCACAGGGTGAGATTCACCTAGGTACCTATTTCCTACTAGGTAAATATGGGCACAGGGTGAGACTCACGTAGGTATCTATTTCCTACTAGGTAAACATAGGCAGGGTGTAATTACTTTGCCTAAGGACCTATCTTCAGGAGGGAATTGTACAAGGTCTTACACGTAGTGTCAACTTGATAGTTCAGCTCGGAAGTCATTGACCCCGCGGCCAGGTTCCTGACCAGGTCTCCTGGATATACTGATGAATTAGGCTGTTGCTAGCAGTAACCGGGAGGACTGGCCTGGGACCGGGCAGCCGGGGCGCTGACTGCTGAAAACGACACAGTCCAATGTGGGCACTACAGACCAGTTCATCGGGAACTGACTTTGAGGAAACCTAAAGGACGTTCCTGATCAGGCGGGCTGTGATGTTTATGTTGGACTGTGTGCAGTCACCACCAACAACCTCTCTAATCAGGTTTTTAGTGGGGATCCGGTCTGTGACCGATGTGCTGGGATGATGATCCCTGGGACTATATACAGGTGGAAAAATAAACACATAAGCAGTATAATGTGATCCTTTATTGACAAGGTTTCGCCCACGCAGTGGGCTTTATCGAGTCACAAACAGATCGATAAAGCCCACTGCGTGGGCGAAACGTTGTCAATAAAGGATCACATTATACTGTTTGTGTTTATTTTTCCATTGTGTCGGTATTTTATATCATTTATTTCCACTATATACAGGTAAGCAGTGTTCTTTCTCTTGGGGTATGGAGTGAATGATGGGCTTGCTGATGGTGTCTGGCTCTTGCTGCCTTCCCCTCTTCCCGTACCTCTTGGATAGACCTTAATTACCTTCCATTTACTAGGTTTTACATGCGAATTACCTGTGATTTGTTTCGGGAGTTTTTCCACTCCCGCGGTCCGAGAATAGAAATTCTCGAAATTCGTCAAAGGTAAAGGTATATGTCCGGTGCAGGCCTCCCTGTTGATTACTTGGTCAATCAGGTTGTTGCTGTTGGCGGCCCACATATCCATCACAGTGTGGTTGATCAAGCACACCTTGGAGATACAGTATGGAGCCAGTTTCCCCTTGAAAACTTCTACACTTGTTTCACTAAAATTTCTGATAGTTAATTCTTAGTGTATACTGGGAGGTGTACGTGTATATATTATGGTTGATTCTAGTGTATATTCACCATAAAAATTTGAAAGATATTCAGATTTGAATTGAGTTTATGACAGGTATGTTCCCTGGTGTGAGCGAGGAAGAACAACACGAGAGTCTACCCTGCAATATATGTGGTGGAGGTAGAGAAAACGTAGTTACAGGCTAGCAGCCTAGCATTTATTGTCAGTAGTTACAGGCTAGCATCTACTGTCAGTAGTTACAGGCTAGCATCTACTGTCAGTAGTTACAGGCTAGCATCTACTGTCAGTAGTTACAGGCTAGCAGCCTAGCATCTACTGTCAGTAGTTACAGGCTAGCAGCCTAGCATCTACTGTCAGTAGTTACAGGCTAGCAGCCTAGCATCTACTGTCAGTAGTTACAGGCTAGCAGCCTAGCATCTGCTGTCAGTAGTTACAGGCTAGCAGCCTAGCATCTGCTGTCAGTAGTTACAGGCTAGCAGCCTAGCATCTGCTGTCGTAGTACAGGCTAGCAGCCTAGCATCTGCTGTCAGTAGTTCAGGCTAGCAGCCTAGCATCTGCTGTCAGTAGTTACAGGCTAGCAGCCTAGCATCTGCTGTCAGTAGTTACAGGCTAGCAGCCTAGCATCTGCTGTCAGTAGTTACAGGCTAGCAGCCTAGCATCTGCTGTCAGTAGTTACAGGCTAGCAGCCTAGCATCTGCTGTCAGTAGTTACAGGCTAGCAGCCTAGCATCTGCTGTCAGTAGTTACAGGCTAGCAGCCTAGCATCTGCTGTCAGTAGTTACAGGCTAGCAGCCTAGCATCTGCTGTCAGTAGTTACAGGCTAGCAGCCTAGCATCTGCTGTCAGTAGTTACAGGCTAGCAGCCTAGCATCTGCTGTCAGTAGTTACAGGCTAGCAGCCTAGCATCTACTGTCAGTAGTTACAGGCTAGCAGCCTAGCATCTACTGTCAGTAGATAAAGGGGATGTAAATAGCGTGCTGAAAATATCCAGCCAAGACAGGATTCGCAGCAATGGTTTCAAGTTGGAAAAGTTCAGATTCAGGAAGGATATAGGAAAGCACTGGTTTGGTAATAGAGTTGTGGATGAGTGGAACAAACTCCCGAGTACCGTCATAGATGCTAAGACGTTGTGTAGTTTTAAAAATAGGTTAGATAAATACATGAGTGGGTGTGGGTGGGTGAGAGTTGGACCTGACTAGCTTGTGCTACTAGGTCAGATGCCGTACTAATTCCTTAAGTGGAAGTGACCTGACTACCTGGAGTTTACCTGGTCGGGTCTAAGTAGGGAGTGATGGACCTGCCTTGCATGGGTCAGTAGGCCTGCTGCAGTGTTTTTTTTTTCTTATGTTACAGGCTAGCAGCCTAGCATCTACTGTCAGTAGTTACAGGCTAGCAGCCTAGCATCTTCTGTCAGTGGCATTAACATAGTGACAGGCTAAATTCTAGCTTCTAGTGTCAGTGTTAAACCTGGCTAGTTTTAAGTGTCACTGGTGTTAAAAACATAGTAAATAGCTAGCTTTTAGTTTCTGCTTGCGTGGCTTGTCAAGTTTGACGAGGAGAAAAAGGGAAAGATGATGACAAAATGGATGAATAATAGAGAAAGTTGAGGAAATTATGAGAAGCAGAAGTGTGGAAAAAAACGAAAATTAAAAAGAAGAGGCTAAGATAGTCGGAAAAAGGTTATTATTATTATTATTATTTTTACTTGTAGTGTTATTCATCTTCAACCTGGGTTGGTTTTAATTGTAAATCGAACACTACCATAGAATTACACGTGACCCCTGATGTATGACCCACACGGGTTTAGAGCTTCTATTTTAATATGATTAATTATATACAAGTGCCGACTAGGCTTATAAGACGCTCCGATGCATTAGACGCATCCCAATTTAGAAGGTAATCAGAAAAAAAGTTGTGCCTAATACCAAGTAATATTTACTCCACTGTATCCTATGACAATTTTACATGCATAAATAAGGTTACGTTTGATTTATGG
>WNWK01001260.1:40000-102500 GCA_009830355.1 Cherax destructor | reverse complement strand
TGCTTTTTTATAGAAAACTGTATACATTCTTCAAATACTATCATATAATTGACCCAGCATGTAACGAGGTTAAACAATTTCACTTCTTCATTTGGTCATTTTGCTGAGGACCACGATCAACTTTGGGTCCCACTGGTTCTGCCGAGAGGTCAAAGTCATCATCGGAGAGCCCTGGTGCTTCCATGGCTTCCTCCATCAGAGGAATGATGCTGTCGTAGCCTCCTGGTTGTGTGAGGAAGGTCGGGAGAGGGGCCAGGGGAGGGGGTGTAGCGAACACTGGCATGGATCCAGGAGCACCACCACCAGTACCCTCGGTAGTGCTGAAGCTAAAAGGTGGACTTGATAGATTCTTAGGGCTAAAACTGAAAGGAGCACCACTCTGAGGTCTCGAGCTAAAGCTCATGGAAACAGGTGCTGGTCCTTGGGGGCTGAAGCTAGCAGGTCCAGGAGCTTGACTCTGAGGGCTGAAGCTCATGGGACGAGCTGTTTGACCCTGGGGGCTGAAACTCATAGAAGTTGTTGCTTGACCCTGGGGGCTGAAACTCATAGGAGCAGCTGTTTGACCCTGAGGGCCGAAACTCATAGGAACAGCTGCTTGACCATGGGGGCTGAAAGTAGTAGTTGGAGGAATGGGGTCATGTGGACCATGTGACAATATTGATCCCATTGCTGTTCCTAGTGCAGGAGAAAAAGCTGGTCCCAATGGAGGGGCTGGAGGAGGGACAGATCCCATGGCAGGCCCCATGGCTGGTCCAAAGCTAGGCACAAACCCTTGCCTTAAGCCTGATGTTTGAGTAGGCTGGGGCCCTTGGCCAAAGCCAGAGAATGGAGACGAATGTGCAGAAGGTTGAAGGGCTGGTGGAGATTGTGTGGCATTTGGGGCAACTTGTACCCGAAGGTTCATAAGTGTAGGGGACGAGGGGTCCTTTTGGGTTTGGTCAGAGGCAGGAGCTGGTGGCAAGGCAGAGGCCAGAGCAGGACCAAGAGGAGGGACGAATGTAGAGGCGAAACGGGGTGCTGGTGCGGGTTTTTGGCCACTGACAGCCGGGGCCATGGCAGAGCCTAGGACATTTGTGAATGCTTGGGTTAGTTTCTGGCCAGGTGTGGCCGGAGAGGCTTCAGGTGCAGGCGCAGACCAGGGAGAGGACCCACTAGGGTGGATGACTCAGATGAAACATCTCCCTTCACAGGCTCTTGCTTGGCCTCTTCAGGTTTAACCTCCGCTGACTTGACCTCTGCGGGTTTAACCTCAGCCGACTTGACCTCTGCTGGCTTGATCTCTTCAGGTTTAACCTCTTTTGACTTGACCTCTGAAGGCTTGACCTCTGCTGGTTTGGCTTCTGGTTTAGTTCCCGATTCCTTGGTTGGGGTTGAGGCTTCTTTTGTTGGTGTTGTTTGGGCAGGTGTTGATGTTTCCTTAGGAGTGGCTGTGGGAGCTGCTTTCCATGCTGCTGCTTCAGACACTGGCGCTTCTTCTGGATGTGGCACTTGTGACAGTGCTTCAGTGGGTGCTCCTTTTACTGGTGGTACTGGTGCTTTCTTTAGTGGTGTAACGGGTGCTGGGGGTGATACTGGCACCATAGTTTGTGTTTGTGTCACTGGGGATTCTAGTAGTGTAACAAGTACTGGAGCCGGGGCTTCTGTTGGTGATGCAACTGATGCTGGGGCTTGTGTTGGTGGTGCAACTGATGCTGGGGCTTGTGTTGGTGGTGCAACTGATACTGGGGCTTGTGTTGGTGGTGCAACTGATGCTGGGGCTTCTGTTGGTGGTGCAACTGATACTGGGGCTACTGTTGGTGGTGCAACTGATGCTGGGGCTTCTGTTGATGATGCAATTGATGCTGGGGCTTTTGTTGATGGTGCAACTGATGCTGGTGCTACTGTTGGTGGTGCAACTGATGCTGGGGCTACTGTTGGTGGTGCAACTGATGCTGGGGCTTCTGTTGATGATGCAATTGATGCTGGGGCTTTTGTTGGTGGTGCAACTGATGCTGGTGCTACTGTTGGTGGTGCAACTGATGCTGGGGCTACTGTTGGTGGTGCAACTGATGCTGGTGCTACTGTTGGTGGCGCAACCGAGGCTGGGGCTACTGTTGGTGGTGCAGCTGCTCCTGGGGCTTCTGTTGGTGGTGGTGCAACTGATGCTGGGGCTACTGTTGGTAGTGCAACTGATGTTGGGGATACTGTTGTTGGTATCGTAGGGGCTGGTGCTTCTCTCCTTAGTGCATCTGCTAGGGTATCTGTTGGTGCAACAGTTACGGGGGCTGCAGTATCTGTTGGTGCAACAGTTACGGGGGCTGCAGTATCTGTTGGTGTTGAAGGGTCTTGTGGCGACACTGCTTCAGTTTGCATCGGTGTAGGTGCTGCTGCTACTGCTGGCTTAACCCCTGCCGTTACTTTTGGCTTAACCTCTCCTGCTGCTGCTGGCTTAACTTCTCCTGCTGCTGCTGGCTTAACTTCTCCTGCTGCTGCTGCTGGCTTAACCTCTCCTGCTGCTGCTGGCTTAACTTCTCCTGCTGCTGCTGGCTTAACTTCTGCTGTTGCTGGCTTAACCTCTCCTGCTGCTGCTGGCTTAACTTCTGCTGCTGCTGGCTTAACCTCTCCTGTTACTGTTGGCTTAACCTCTCCTGTTACTGTTGGCTTAACCTCTCCTGTTACTGTTGGCTTAACCTCTCCTGTTACTGTTGGCTTAACCTCTCCTGTTACTGTTGGCTTAACCTCTCCTGTTACTGTTGGCTTAACATCTGTTACTGTTGGCTCTTCTTTTGCTTTCTCTTCCTTCACCTTTTGTTTGGGTTCTTTCTTTTCTTGTTTTTTACCTCTCTTGTCTTGTTTTGCTTCTCTCTTTTCCTGTGGTTTTGCGTCTCTCTTTTCTTTTCCTGTGGCTTCTTTCTTTTCTTGTTTGACTTCCTTTACCTCTGGCTTGGCTTCTTTCTTATCCTCTAGCTTGGCTTTCTTATCTTCTGGCTTGTCTTCTTTATCCTCTATTTTGGCTTCTTTCTTATCTTCTGGCTTGGCTTGTTTCTTATCCTCTGGCTTGGCTTCTTTCTTATCTTCTGGCTTGTCTTCTTTATCTTCTGGCTTGGCTTCTTTCTTATCTTCTAGCTTGGCTTCTTTCTTATCCTCTGGCTTGGCTTCTTTCTTATCTTCTGGCTTGTCTTCTTTATCTTCTGGCTTGGCTTCTTTCTTATCTTCTAGCTTGGCTTCTTTCTTATCTTCTAGCTTGGCTTCTTTCTTATCCTCTGGCTTGGCGTCTTTCTTATCCTCTAGCTTGGCTTCTTTCTTATCTTCTGGCTTGGCTTGTTTCTTATCCTCTGGCTTGGCTTGTTTCTTATCTTCTAGCTTGGCTTCTTTCTTATCCTCTGGCTTGGCTTCTTTCTTATCCTCTGGCTTGGCGTCTTTCTTATCCTCTGGCTTGGCGTCTTTCTTATCCTCTGGCTTGGCGTCTTTCTTATCCTCTGGCTTGGCTTCTTCCCTTTCCTCTATTTTGTTTGCTTGTTTTTCTTGTTGTTTTGCTTCAGGTTTCACTTCCTCTACATCTGATTTTGCTTCCTTTTTTCCTTCTTGTTTTTGTTTTCCTCCCTTTTTTACGTTTTGCCTCTGTTCTCGTTTACCTTTGACCTCTGGCTTGGCATCCTTAACCTCTGGTTTGGCATCCTTAACCTCTGGCTTGGCATCCTTAACCTCTGGCTTGGCATCCTTAATCTCTGTTTTGGCATCTTTAACTTCTGGCTTGGCATCCTTAACCTCTGGTTTGGCATCTTTAGCCTCTGGTTTGGCATCTTTAACCTCTGGTTTGGCATCCTTAACCTCTGGCTTGGCATCCTTAACCTCTGGCTTGGCATCCTTAATCTCTGTTTGGCATCTTAACTTGGCATCCTTAACCTCTGGCTTGGCATCTTTAGCCTCTGGTTTGGCATCTTTAACCTCTGGTTTGGCATCTTTAACCTCTGGTTTGGCATCTTTAACTTCTGGCTTGGCATCCTTAACCTCTGGTTTGGCATCCTTAACCTCTGGTTTGGCATCTTTAACCTCTGGCTTGGCATCTTTAACCTCTGGTTTGGCATCTTTAACTTCTGGCTTGGCATCTTTAACCTCTGGTTTGGCATCTTTAACTTCTGGCTTGGCATCCTTAACCTCTGGCTTGGCATCTTTAACCTCTGGTTTGGCATCTTTAACTTCTGGCTTGGCATCCTTAACTTCTGGCTTGGCATCCTTAACCTCTGGCTTGGCATCCTTAACCTCTGGCTTGGCATCCTTAACCTCTGGCTTGGCATCCTTAACCTCTGGCTTGGCATCCTTAACCTCTGGCTTGGCATCCTTGACTTCTGGCTTGGCATCCTTGACTTCTGGCTTGGCATCCTTGACTTCTGGCTTGGCATCCTTGACTTCTGGCTTGGCATCCTTAACCTCTGGCTTGGCATCCTTAACCTCTGGCTTGGCATCCTTGACTTCTGACTTGGCATCCTTTATTTCTGGTTTGACTTTGGTGTCTGGTTTTGCTTCCTTAGCTTTTAACTTGGCATCCTTGACTTCTGGCTTGGCATCCTTGACTTCTGGCTTGGCATCCTTGACTTCTGGCTTGGCATCCTTAGCTTTTAACTTGGCATCCTTGACTTTTTGCTTGGCAGTCTTTGCCTCTGGTTTGGCGGCTTCTTCCTTTATCTCGGCTTCCTTTGCTTCTTGCTTGGTAAGTGCGTCTGGTGCCACAGCTGGTTCTGAAGGAATCTGTGGCACTGGTATTGGCTTCGGTGGCACTGCTCCTCCCTTTTGTTTTCTTTTTCTGGTCTCTGGCGTTGTCTTCGGCGATAGCTCTGAGGCGGTGGGTGGTTCTTGGGCTACTTCGACTCCCTCCACTCCTTCCTTCTCAGACTCGGACTGTTTCTTCTTATCTCTTGCAGGTTTCTCCTTCTTCTGTTTCCCCTTGTCTGCCTTTGGAGAGGCTTCTGAAGCAAGAGCCTCCACGAGCTTTGAAGCTGGTGCAGGTTCCGCAGGAGCTTCCAGAGGCTTTGCAGCCTCTGATGTGGTTGGAGGCTGTGAAGCTGGTTGTTCTTTGGACTTTTTGCCTTTGTCGAGCGGCTCAGGCTTCTCTTGACCTGGTTGTACCGACTTGGGAGGCTTCTTGCCCTTGCCTTTACTGTCTTTATCTTTACTGTCCATGTCCTTACTCTCGATGTCTTTGGTGTCCTGCAAGACCTGACTTTTGCTGGTGTCGTGAAGTTCATCTTTATGACGACGTTTTTGCTTCCGGCTCATTGGTGGGTTGTCTGGCTGCAAGAAGTAAAGTAAACATTACCAACACAACACACATGTTTATTACAACCCAGATATTTACCCCACCACAACACACACCACAACACAGATAATAACTCCTCCACAACACAAACATCACCACAACACAAACATCACCACAACACAAACATCACCACCACAACACAAACATCACCACCACAACACAAACATCACCACCACAACACAAACATCACCACCACAACACAAACATCACCACCACAACACAAACATCACCACCACAACACAAACATCACCACCACAACACAAACATCACCACCACAACACAAACATCACCACCACAACACAAACATCACAATACAAGTATGACATTCCGACCACCCACGACCAACGTGTTGCAACCACTTCAGATAATATTTGGAGTCACAGTATAAATAGATGTATTCATAGTTTTGGTTGGTGAGGTAGATTAATGGATATGTGGGGCTGCGGGCCACCAACAGCAACAGCCTGGTTGACCAGTGAAGCACCAGACGAGCCTGGCCCATGGCCGGGCTCCGGGAGTAGAAACTCTCTCGAAACTCATCAAAAGTAAAGGTATGCGTGGTGAACAAGACATACACATATGCTGTAGAGTGTATACTGTAACATACAGTATGTGTACTGTATGTAACGTACACATATTGTATCAAATGTTTCATACTTTTTAGTACTGTATTTCTTTCATACTTCTCAGTACACAATTTCTTTCATACATGTCATCAATACACCATTTCTTTCATGTCATCAATACACCATTTCTTTCATGTCATCAATACACCATTTCTTTCATGTCATCAATACACCATTTCTTTCATATCATCAATGCACCATTTCTTCCATACTTGTGAATACACTATTCCATGCAGACATTCCCTAGGAGGTTGTGGCACTCACCGTGACATTGTGCCACCACTCTCCTCTAAGTTGGCTCTGCTTGTACTCTTCAAGGCCTTCTTCAAACGACAGCCAGGCTCCCTCACCCTTCTTCTTGCTGCCTGACATTGTGTGTGTCTGTTGAAAGGGGCTTCAGTTAGTGTTGAGGCTTCACATACTGTTGGTAAAGGCTTCATTTGGTGATGTTTTGCATTTAACAAGCTAGGATGCACCTACAGAGGGCTACTGCCTTATTCTGTAGGAGTTAGTGTGGGAACAAAACTTAGATGTGTGGAGGGAATACATATGGAGAGGAGCTACATATAAGAACAAGACAGGTATATATACACGTGTTTATATGAACAAGATAGGTTTATATACATAGGTGTGTGTATATAAGATCAAGATAGGTGTATATACACAGGCGTATAAGAACAAGGTGGGGTATATACGCAGATGTATATAAGAACAAGGGGTATATACACAGGTGTATATAGGAACAAGGGGTATATACACAGGTGTATATAAGAACAAGGGGTATATACACAGGTGTATATAAGAACAAGGGGTATATACACAGGTGTATATAAGAACAAGGGGTATATACACAGGTGTATATAAGAACAAGGGGTATATACACAGGTGTATATAAGAAGACAGGGGTATATACACAGGTGTATATAAGAAGACAGGGGTATATACACAGGTATATATATCCCTGTGTATATTCACTGAATGTTTACGTTATTCGCTATTTTAGGGATTAAAGTGTATATGTTCGGGTGAATTGCAGTCGTAATCCTCGTGCAGTCGATAAGCTTTAAACCTAACAAACTAGCTGTAGGAACAGTAACGCTACCATTAACTACCACTGGTCTAGTTGCTAGTAGCACTTGTCCATGGTAGTTACTAGTAGCACTTGTCTAAGTTAGTTACTAGTAGCACTTGTCTATGGTAGTTACTACTAGTAGCACTTGTCTATGGTAGTTACTACTAGTAGCACTTGTCTATGGTAGTTACTACTAGTAGCACTTGTCTATGGTAGTTACTAGTAGCACTTGTCTATGGTAGTTACTAGTAGCACTGTCTATGGTAGTTACTAGTAGCACTGTCTATGGTAGTTACTAGTAGCACTTGTCTATGGTAGTTACTAGTAGCACTTGTCTATGGTAGTTACTACTAGTAGCACTTGTCTATGGTAGTTACTAGTAGCACTTGTCTATGGTAGTTACTAGTAGCACTTGTCTATGGTAGTTACTAGTAGCACTTGCCTATGGTAGTTACTAGTAGCACTTGTCTATGGTAGTTACTAGTAGCACTGTCTATGGTAGTTACTAGTAGCACTTGTCTATGGTAGTTACTACTAGTAGCACTTGTCTATGGTAGTTACTACTAGTAGCACTTGTCTATGGTAGTTACTACTAGTAGCACTTGTCTATGGTAGTTACTACTAGTAGCACTTGTCTATGGTAGTTACTACTAGTAGCACTTGTCTATGGTAGTTACTACTAGTAGCACTTGTCTATGGTAGTTACTACTAGTAGCACTTGTCTAAGGTAGTTACTAGTAGCACTTGTCTATGGTAGTTACTAGTAGCACTTGTCTATGGTAGTTACTAGTAGCACTTGTCTATGGTAGTTACTAGTAGCACTTGCCTATGGTAGTTACTAGTAGCACTTGTCTATGGTAGTTACTAGTAGCACTTGTCTATGGTAGTTACTAGTATCACTTGTCTATGGTAGTTACTAGTAGCACTTGTCTATGGTAGTTACTAGTAGCACTTGTCTATGGTAGTTACTAGTAGCACTTGTCTATGGTAGTTACTAGTAGCACTTGTTTATGGTAGTTACTAGTAGCACTTGTGTATGGTAGTTACTAGTAGCACTTGTCTGGTAGTTACTAATATCACTTTTCTAAGATAGTTGCTAGTAGCACTTGTCTAAGGTAGTTACTAGTAGCACTTTTCTAAGATACTTGCTAGTAGCACTTGTCTAAGGTAGTTGTAGCACTTGTCTAAGGTAGTTACTAGTAGCAATTTTCTAAGATAGTTGCTAGTAGCACTTGTCTAAGGTAGTTACTTGTAGCACTTGTCTAAGAACATAAGAAAAAACATTTATCTAACCTCTGGGACTAGATACACTTGTTTGAACCACAACTTCTGGTCTCTTCCATTAAAAACATTAATAGATCACTTATCGAGCATTGGAAAGTCATTTTATAAACACTTCAATAATAATTATGATGTTTTTTTAAGACACCGGGCGTCTCCCACCGAGGCAGGGTGACCAGAAAACTAGGAAACTCACCGTCACTCTATCATTGTCTTGTCAGAGCTGCGCCGGTATTACAGCTCAGTTGGCCCTTCATACTGCCACTCTTCCTTCAGAGTGCAGGCACTGTACTTCCCACCTCCAGTACTCAAGGCTGCAAGAAATGCTGATCATACTGCACTTGTACTCTGGGTGCTCCTGCCTGATGCTGTAACTTCCACTGGTGGTGTAAGTACACCTGGGGGTGTAACTATGTCTGCTAAAACACCTCCCTCCCTCCATGTGACTTTTACCGTTGTAAATGGAGCCATGCCAACACATGAGGCCCACTGGAGCAAACTTTATATATATATATCTTAGACGACCCCTGCCACAACATTCTTCCTAGCTCTCTCTCTCTCTCTCTCTCTCTCTCTCTCTCTCTCTCTCTCTCTCTCTCTCTCTCTCTCTCTCTCTCTCTCCCCTCCCTATTCATGTATGCAACCCATGCTCTGTGATGGAGTATGACAGGGAAACATGGCTAGCTTGTCTTCCCACAACGTAACTATCATACAGAATAGTGTAGCAGCACACTGCTGGTGTTCCCACAACGTAACTATCATACAGAATAGTGTAGCAGCACACTGCTGGTGTTCCCACAACGTAACTATCATACAGAATAGGATAGTAGCATTCTCCCTTAGTCCCTAATCTTATTAAAAAAAATTATTTTTGCCTCTCTCTTCCTTTTGTCCGGACAGTGTAGTGTGTATAAGTACAAGAGTGTATCAGAGGAACAAATCACTGGAGTGTATTTGGATTTGTTGGATTATCCTCTAGGTTTTCCTAGATTAAAGTTTCATAATTTATCACCACACACTGCCTGGGGTTATCATACCATAAATGCAGCACTGGGAACTTCAAATAGCTGTGCAAAAAAAAAAGTAATTTAATATTATATTTTTATTTATTATTATATTATTATTATTATTATAAGATCACGACAGAGATACTATCAAAACTACATTGAAAATAATCGGCTGGTTAACTAGAACCTTCAAAATAGATGTGAAGAGCCATTGATAATATGAATCGTTCGTTCTTTCTAGACCGGAATACTGTTGCACACTAACAGCCCCTTTTAATTAAGGCAGACGAAATAGCAGATCGCAGTTTTGGAGAATGTTCAGAGAACCTTCACTACTCGCATAAACTCAAGAACCCTGGTCGTAGGCAAGGGAGATGTTTGCGTCTGGGAAATTCTGGAGGGATTGGTGCCGGATCTACACCCTAAAATCACTCCCTACGAAAGCAAGAGGTTGGGTCGACGATGTGAAACACCTCCAGTGAAAACTAGGAATGCAGTGAGCATGCTAAGTGGTATCTCAGTGTAAATGGACCAAGACTTTTCAACACTCCTCTCTTCATACATAGAGGAAAAACAGTCTCCTGACTGTCTTCAAGAGGAATAGGTTGTGAGAGGAGTCGTGAGTGGGAGACCAAGAGCCAGACTTCACTCAGTTGCTGCAATCATAGAGATACATGAACGGGAACGAGTACAAGTACTAGATACATGAACGGGAACGAGTACAAGTACTAGATACATGAACGGGAACGAGTACAAGTACTAGATACATGAACGGGAACGAGTACAAGTACTAGATACATGAACGGGAACGAGTACAAGTACTAGATACATGAACGGGAACGAGTACAAGTACTAGATACATGAACGGGAACGAGTACAAGTACTAGATACATGAACGGGAACGAGTACAAGTACTAGATACATGAACGGGAACGAGTACAAGTACTAGATACATGAACGGGAACGAGTACAAGTGCAGCATTACCCATACACTTTATGATTAAGACACTTGTATATTATTTAACGCGTTAAGGAAACATTTTGCCCACTAGAGGCAAGAGTGATTAGGCTCAATTAAATGAACAGGTTGCAAATGGTATACAATACCCACAGGTTCAGGATTAAGACACATGTGCAACAGTTAAGTATATTGATGAAACGTTTCGCGCCCACACAGTGGGCTTCTTCAGTTAAATACAGAGGCAGCAGTAGTAGTGAAATAAAGATGATATACTAAGTCCATCAAACTTGGAGAACAAGTATTTGAGGTGGTCAGTCCCTCAGCCCGGAGAAGAGTTCTGCTCCATGAAGGTGGTCAGTCCCTCAGCCCGGAGAAGAGTTCTGCTCCATGAAGGTGGTCAGTCCCTCAGCCTGGAGAAGAGTTCTGCTCCATGAAGGTGGTCAGTCCCTCAGTCTGGAGAAGAGTTCTGCTCCATGAAGGTGGTCAGTCCCTCAGCCCGGAGAAGAGTTCTGCTCCATGAAGGTGGTCAGTCCCTCAGTCTGGAGAAGAGTTCTGCTCCATGAAGGTGGTCAGTCCCTCAGCCTGGAGAAGAGTTCTGCTCCATGAAGGTGGTCAGTCCCTCAGCCCGGAGAAGAGTTCTGCTCCATGAAGGTGGTCAGTCCCTCAGCCCGAGAAGAGTTCTGCTCCATGAAGGTGGTCAGTCCCTCAGCCCGGAGAAGAGTTCTGCTCCATGAAGGTGGTCAGTCCCTCAGCCCGGAGAAGAGTTCTGCTCCATGAAGGTGGTCAGTCCCTCAGCCCGGAGAAGAGTTCTGCTCCATGAAGGTGGTCAGTCCCTCAGCCCGGAGAAGAGTTCTGCTCCATGAAGGTGGTCAGTCCCTCAGCCCGGAGAAGAGTTCTGCTCCATGAAGGTGGTCAGTCCCTCAGCCCGGAGAAGAGTTCTGCTCCATGAAGGTGGTCAGTCCCTCAGCCCGGAGAAGAGTTCTGCTCCATGAAGATGATCAGTCCCTCAGTCTGGAGAAGAGTTCTGCTCCATGAAGGTGGTCAGTCCCTCAGCCCGGAGAAGAGTTCTGCTCCATGAAGGTGGTCAGTCACTCAGTCTGGAGAAGAGTTCTGCTCCATGAAGGTGGTCAGTCCCTCAGCCTGGAGAAGAGTTCTGCTCCATGAAGGTGGTCAGTCACTCAGTCTGGAGAAGAGTTCTGCTCCATGAAGATGGTCAGTCCCTCAGCCTGGAGAAGAGTTCTGCTCCATGAAGGTGGTCAGTCCCTCAGCCCGGAGAAGAGTTCTGCTCCATGAAGGTGGTCAGTCCCTCAGCCTGGAGAAGAGTTCTGCTCCATGGAGCTGAATTCTTATATAGAGCTTTATCCTCAATAAAATCTTGCTGTTCACTTGTCCTTTATCGTCATTATTACAATAAATGCTTGTTGTGTGCTTGTCTTTTCTTAATGTACTGAATTTGCCCTCAATACCTGTGTTTCCAGTATTACGTGTACACTACACGTATTCCCCGCACACTGAACACGTATAGAACGCTCAATTTATTGTATAGAACAATGCTGCAGTGCTGTGTAAAACATGTAGAGGGAGATGTATAGAAGGGTCAGAAAGGAAGGCAATGTATTAATAGCAGGAAGGTTGTGAGACTAGGAGGGTTCGAGTCTAGCACCGTTGATATACCTTTGATGAGTTGGAGAGTCTACTCCCGGGGCCCGGTCATGGACCAGGATCGTCTGGTGCTTGCCTGGTCAACCAGGTTGTTGCTGCTGGAGGCCCGCTGCCCCCCACATATCCATCATAGTTTGATTGATCTGGTACCTGGTGGAGATACTTGTCCAGCTTCCTCTTGAAGACTTCTACACTTGTCGCAGCAGCAGCAGCAGCAGCAGCAGCAGCAGCAGCAGCAGCAGGTGGGAGGTGGCTAGCAGCCAGCCAGTAGTAGCCAGCCACCTTTAAGTTTTGATTTTAACATGAAGCAACACTTGTTGCTGAGACCCCCAGAGTGTGGGAGTTGTGGGTCCCTGAGACCCCCAGAGTGTGGGAGTTGTGGGTCCCTGAGACCCCCAGAGTGTGGGAGTTGTGGGTCCCTGAGACCCCCAGAGTGTGGGAGTTGTGGGTCCCTGAGACCCCCAGAGTGTGGGAGTTGTGGGTCCCTGAGACCCCCAGAGTGTGGGAGTTGTGGGTCCCTGAGACCCCAGAGTGTGGGAGTCCTGGGGCCCGTGGATGTCCCCCAGAGTGTGGGAGCTGTGGGTCCCTGAGACCCCCAGAGTGTGGAGTTGTGGGTCCCTGAGACCTCCCCAGAGTGTGGGAGTTGTGGGTCCCTGTAGACCTCCCCAGAGTGTAGGATTGTAGGTCCCTGAGACCCCCAGAGTGTGGAGCTTGTGGGTCCCTGAGACCCCCAGAGTGTGGAGTTGTGGTCCCTGAGACCCCAGAGTTGGGAGTTGTGGGTCCCTGAGACCCCCAGAGTGTGGGAGCTTGTGGGTCCCTGAGACCCCAGAGTGTGGGAGCTGTGGGTCCCTGAGACCCCAGAGTATGGGAGTTGTGGGTCCCTGAGACCCCAGAGTTGGGAGTGTGGGTCCCTGAGACCCCCAGAGTGTGGGAGTTGTGGGTCCCTGAGACCCCCAGAGTGTGGGAGTTGTGGGTCCCTGAGACCCCCAGAGTGTGGGAGTTGTGGGTCCTTCGTCTTGCTCTTGTGTCTCTCCCACACTTGGTGGTGGTGATCTCGTCTCTCCTCCCTCCATCGTTAGTGGTGGTGCTCTCGTCTCTCTCCCTCTCCCACCCTAGCTTTAATACAACCTACCTCCCTCTTAGTCTGCACCACCATCCACCTTACTTCACCAACACTTCCCCATCGTCCTCGCTGCAACACTGCTGCTTTCCCACCTTCCTTCCTCTTCCTTGCTACTCCCCACCACCTTTCCCTTCAGTACCACCTTCCTTCCTCTTCCTTGCTACTCCCCACCACCTTTCCCTTCTGCCCCAGTACAGCTTTTCCTCTCCATTTATTTTCTGTTATTGCCTCCAGGGGGCAACTTTATTATGCACCCTCGGCTCATCCTGTGAGTGGTATACCTGAAGTATACCTAGAGGGGGTTTCGGGGGTCAACGCCCCTGCGTCTCGGTCCGTGACCAGGCCTCGCGGTGGATCAGGGCAGCAGGGTAGTCCTCGAAACATTACGCAGGGTCTGTATAAGCAAGACCTAGTAGATAAATTACCATATCTTTGTTATTACACAATTTTCCTTGAATAAATTACAATGTTACGGTACAGTGGAGAGACTAGCTTGGTGTTACTCAACTTCTCGTTAATTTGTGTACTTCTAGAAGAGGTTTTCAGAAGCGTGTGTACCCTGGACAGCATCTTGCACCCTGGGAACACTATGCACCCTGGACAGCATCATGTACCCTGGACAGCATCATGCACCCTGGACAGCATCATGCACCCTGGGAGCACTATGCACCCTGGACAGCATCATGCACCCTGGACAGCATCATGCACCCTGGACAGCATCTTGCACCCTGGGAGCACTATGCACCCTGGACAGCATCATGCACCCTGGACAGCATCTTGCACCCTGGACAGCATCTTGCACCTTGGACAGCATCTTGCACCCTGGGAGCACTATGCACCCTGGACAGCATCATGCACCCTGCGAGCATCATGCACCCTGGACAGCATCATACACCCTGGACAGCATCATGCACCCTGGGAGCATCATACACCCTAAACAGCATCATGCACACTGGGAGCATCATACACCCTGGGTTGACTATCACTGGTCTAGTTTATGCAAAGTATAAATACAATTTATTAGAGTTTACCAAGATAGAATTAGTTATGGAGTGATGTGTCTTGTAGTCTCTGGTCCAATTTCCATGAGATTAACTTTTTGGCAAGTGTAAGATAGTGTTTTGAGTTGCATGGTCAGGTCATCGTGCACATAATATACCTCACATGGTTAAATATCTTCATACAAGTGTAAGATAGTGTTTTAAGTTGCATGGTCAGGTCATCGTGCACATAATATACCTCACATGGTTAAATATCTTCATACAAGTGTAAGATAGTGTTTTAAGTTGCATGGTCAGGTCATCGTGCACATAATATACCTCACATGGTTAAATATCTTCACACAAGTGTAAGATAGTGTTTTAAGTTGCATGGTCAGGTCATCGTGCACATAATATACCTCACATGGTTAAATATCTTCACACAAGTGTAAGATAGTGTTTTGAGTTGCATGGTCAGGTCATCGTGCACATACAAGGTCAACAGCCAAGGCAATCAATCATCATAATTTTACTACAATAATTTTTTTCACGTTTCATGTTAACTTAGTAATATTATTTCCTTCATTTTAAGTGAGATGCTGAAGAGGGCTATATTAAGTGAGATGCTGAAGAGGGCTATATTAAGTGAGATGCTGAAGAGGGCTATATTAAGTGAGATGCTGAAGAGGGCTATATTAAGTGAGATGCTGAAGAGGGCTATATTAAGTGAGATGCTGAAGAGGGCTATATTAAGTGAGATGCTGAAGAGGGCTATATTAAGTGAGATGCTGAAGAGGGCTATATTAAGTGAGATGCTGAAGAGGGCTATATTAAGTGAGATGCTGAAGAGGGCTATATTAAGTGAGATGCTGAAGAGGGCTATATTAAGTGAGATGCTGAAGAGGGCTATATTAAGTGAGATGCTGAAGAGGGCTATATTAAGTGAGATGCTGAAGAGGGCTATATTAAGTGAGATGCTGAAGAGGGCTATATTAAGTGAGATGCTGAAGAGGGCTATATTAAGTGAGATGCTGAAGAGGTCTATATTAAGTGAGATGCTGAAGAGGTCTATATTAAGTGAGATGCTGAAGAGGTCTATATTAAGTGAGATGCTGAAGAGGTCTATATTAAGTGAGATGCTGAAGAGGTCTATATTAAGTGAGATGCTGAAGAGGTCTATATTAAGTGAGATGCTGAAGAGGTCTATATTAAGTGAGATGCTGAAGAGGTCTATATTAAGTGAGATGCTGAAGAGGTCTATATTAAGTGAGATGCTGAAGAGGGCTATATTAAGTGAGATGCTGAAGAGGTCTATATTAAGTGAGATGCTGAAGAGGGCTATATTAAGTGAGATGCTGAAGAGGGCTATATTAAGTGAGATGCTGAAGAGGGCTATATTAAGTGAGATGCTGAAGAGGGCTTTATTAAGTGAGATGCTGAAGAGGGCTTATTAAGTGAGATGCTGAAGAGGGCTATATTAAGTGAGATGCTGAAGAGGGCTATATTAAGTGAGATGCTGAAGAGGGCTATATTAAGTGAGATGCTGAAGAGGGCTATATTAAGTGAGATGCTGAAGAGGGCTATATTAAGTGAGATGCTGAAGAGGGCTATATTAAGTGAGATGCTGAAGAGGGCTATATTAAGTGAGATGCACCTGGGAGCACTATGCACCCTGGACAGCATCATGCACCCTGGACAGCATCATGCACCCTGGACAGCATCATGCACCCTGGACAGCATCTTGCACCCTGGGAGCATCATGCACCCTGGACAGCATCATGCACCCTGGACAGCATCTTGCACCCTGGACAGCATCTTGCACCTTGCTATATTAAGTGAGATGCTGAAGAGGGCTATATTAAGTGAGATGCTGAAGAGGGCTATATTAAGTGAGATGCTGAAGAGGGCTATATTAAGTGAGATGCTGAGAGGGCTATATATGAGATGCTGAAGAGGGCTATATTAAGTGAGATGCTGAAGAGGGCTATATTAAGTGAGATGCTGAAGAGGGCTATATTAAGTGAGATGCTGAAGAGGGCTATATTAAGTGAGATGCTGAAGAGGGCTATATTAAGTGAGATGCTGAAGAGGGCTATATTAAGTGAGATGCTGAAGAGGGCTATATTAAGTGAGATGCTGAAGAGGGCTATATTAAGTGAGATGCTGAAGAGGGCTATATTAAGTGAGATGCTGAAGAGGGCTATATTAAGTGAGATGCTGAAGAGGGCTATATTAAGTGAGATGCTGAAGAGGGCTATATTAAGTGAGATGCTGAAGAGGGCTATATTAAGTGAGATGCTGAAGAGGGCTATATTAAGTGAGATGCTGAAGAGGGCTATATTAAGTGAGATGCTGAAGAGGGCTATATTAAGTGAGATGCTGAAGAGGGCTATATTAAGTGAGATGCTGAGGAGGGCTATATTAAGTGAGATGCTGAAGAGGGCTATATTAAGTGAGATGCTGAGGAGGGCTATATTAAGTGAGATACTGAGGAGGGCTATATTAAGACATGAGGTTTAAATCACTTCAGCTTCCAGGGAGGCTGAAGTGCTCTTCTTGTTTACAGAGTTACATCTCGTGAAGGTTTTAAAATTTAATATAATTGCATAAACTTAAGAGTTATATTTAACTACAGATAAGTAAATTATGAAAAAAAAAATAGTTTGCGACACGTCTGGCATGGCAGTTGCTGCTTCACAAGGAGCGTTCAAATCTGCACGTGTAAATTTGTACTTACAGAGTTTGCAATTATAGCAGCAGAGTTGCTGTAACTACACATATAGTAATTACTTCAATAATTTGTTCCTCATAATTGTTTTTTTTTTTTTTTTAGAATTTCCATTGGTTGAGGCACTTTCTAACTCTTGTAATTCATTCCCTTGATCGACCAACCTGTTGGTGACGAACAGTTTTATAGTATCCGTTCGATTCCACTTTTTTCCTGAATCACTCGCAGTGTTGTGCTCCTTCCTCTGTTTTGAACTTTATTTCTGATAGTTTGTACACTTCATTTTGACGTCTTCACATTATCTTCAGTAATAATAATAATAATAATAATAATACTTTATTTCTACAAAGCACAACATATTGATATAGGATTTGTTGACATTATTGGGATACTTTTTAGGAAGCCCCTGGTTATGCAGAGAATTTGTGACAGTCTTATAACTACTAGATGATTAACTTAGTTGCTTCACAAGAATACTAAAGGTCTTTAACATTAACACTTGTGCTTTATAATGACTTTTTGGATTGTTTTATAAAAGTTTGTTATAACATTTGTTGTAATGATCTTGGAGTGTGTGGAGGCTGTTTGAGACAATCCACAACACTTAAATAACTTTGTCAGTTATTATTGCAAGTGTAATGAACAAAAAGTCACAACACCGTGACTGGAACAACGCACAAATAACCCGCACATACGACACACAAACTTACGACGACGTTTCGCTCCGACTTGTATCATTTACGAGCATGTACTGGCTTCCTCTGTGTTAGTGTGACTCATAAATGGTCTAAGTGTGAGCGAAACGTCGTCGTAAGCCCCTCTCTTCTAAGTGCGGGTTATTTGTGTGTTATTGCCTGTGTCTGCCTTCAGACACAAACATGATAGTTAGATTTTTCAACTTTCACACGTCTGAATTAACTGTCAAACTGTTGTCTGAACACCTACGCGTGTCACAGAACATGTCGGGTGTCACCGAACACGTCAAGCACCGCCTCGTACAGCAGTGTCACCCAGAACACCGTCACAGCAGTGTCACCAGAACACCGTCACAGCAGTGTCCCCCAGAACCCGTCACAGCAGTGTCACCCAGAACACCGTCACAGCAGTGTCACCCAGAACACCGTCACAGCAGTGTCACCCAGAACACCGTCACAGCAGTGTCACCCAGAACACCGTCACAGCAGTGTCACCCAGAACACCGTCACAGCAGTGTCACCCAGAACACCGTCACAGCAGTGTCACCGAACACCGTCACAGCAGTGTCACCCAGAACACCGTCACAGCAGTGTCACCCAGAACACCGTCACAGCAGTGTCACCCAGAACACCGTCACAGCAGTGTCACCCAGAACACCGTCACAGCAGTGTCACCCAGAACACCGTCACAGCAGTGTCACCCAGAACACCGTCACAGCAGTGTCACCCAGAACACCGTCACAGCAGTGTCACCCAGAACACCGTCACAGCAGTGTCACCCAGAACACCGTCACAGCAGTGTCACCCAGAACACCGTCACAGCAGTGTCACCCAGAACACCGTCACAGCATGTCACAGAACACCGTCACAGCAGTGTCACCCAGAACACCGTCACAGCAGTGTCCCCCAGAACACCGTCACAGCAGTGTCACCAGAACACCGTCACAGCAGTGTCCCCCAGAACACCGTCACAGCAGTGTCACCCAGAACACCGTCACAGCATGTCACCAGACACCTAAGCCTGTCCCCGACACCTCCAGCACTGTCACCCAGAACACCGTCACAGCACTGTCACTCAGAAAGACACTGTACAAGCAGCAAAACTGAACAGGTACCGTACGAGTAACGATGACGGTGTACAAAGCCTTCAGAAGAAAACAACATACAACACTAAATTATACAACACTAACTTATACGTAGTAAAATATATAGAATTACAAGGGAAAAAATATTGTTCAATTTTTTCATAGTCTTTCTAAATTGATCAGTATGTCTCGTACCCTCAGCTGTGGGTTTTTTTTGTACCCTGGGGGTTCAGGTACCTCTGGGGGTTCAGGTACCCCTGGGGGTTCAGGTACCTCTGGGGGTTCAGGTACCCCTGGGGGTTCAGGTACCCCTGGGGGTTCAGGTACCCCTGGGGGTTCAGGTACCCCTGGGGGTTCAGGTACCCCTGGTTAAGAACCACTGATAGGTAAGATTCGTCAGGAAACAGGACAAGTGTTTCCTGGCGCGGGTCTTAAGTCATATGATGACCCGCAGCTGGAGCTTTTGGTCATCTGACCGAAGCCTTCCGCTGGCTTACCGGTCTGCTCCTTTTACAAATTTAGGTTATAATTATAAGCATTTATATCCACTGTTGTAGTGTGTGTGTGTGTGTGTGTGTGTGTGTGTGTGTGTGTGTGTGTGTGTGTGTGTGTGTGTGTGTGTGTGTTGTGTGTGTGTGTGTGTGTGTTGTGTGTGTGTGTGTGTGTTGTGTGTGGTTGTGTGTGTGTGTGTGTGTGTGTGTGTACAGTTCCTTTATAATGTGAGAAATCACGAAAGCTCTTGGAATTTAACTATTTTTTCATAGTGGTTGTTCTGCATATGTATGATTGTGTTGTGTGTGTGTGTGTGTGTATATATAAGTAGTTGTAAGACTGGCACGATGATTAAGTTATAATGTAGTTAAATTTTAAGAAGTTCAGTCACTTCAGTTGTAAGAGCTTTATAGTTTACACTGGTCATCCCTGTTTACTTGTCCTTATTCGTGTTCGTTATCTAAATATTGCTGTTAGTAACTGACTGACTCTCTCTCTCTCATCCTCCTTCTTTTTCTTATTTTCTTTCCCCCCCCCTTTTTTTTCTTCCCCTTTTTCCCTTCCCTTCCCCTCTTCTACCCTCATCCTTCCTCTCCTCCTTATCACCTCTCTCCCTTTCTTACCTCGTTTTGCCTCGTCTCCATTTTGCTCCCTCACTTCCTTTTATCCTCTCCTCCTCTTATTCCCTCTCCTTCCCCGCCCAAGTCTTCCCCCTCCTCTTCCCCCTTCTGCTGTTGCTGTGGGTAACACAGAGTCGATCACAACCGTCAAGGAGAGACAGTGGTCATTTTAATAGCAATTTGCACAGTAGTCAACACATTCATCGAGCACTGTTGCTAATCGTGCTCACTTTACCATGGAAAACCATCTTGTGGCGTTGAAGTTGTTGTGGTGTTAGTGCAACGCGCTCACACGCTCCAGGGGCGTGGGGGATTTTCTCCGCAATATGCGTGGCAGGGAACACCTTCTTCGAACACACAAACATAAATGTGGAATGAATTGTATGGGGCATTGTTGAAAGCAAATTATACACAGTCTCAAGAGTTATGATTAGGCCCAAGAGGCCAGGAATCAGGAATGGGAATAAAAATAAGAGACGGAGCCATGAGCACAGAATCCATCCCCAATCTGCACCCAATTTGATTTGATGATATAGGATCGAAGACTAAAACTGAGCCTAAATTATTTCACAGCCACACAAGAAGGAAGACGACTGTGAAAGATCAAAAAAAGACTGAAGGGAGAGTACTCAAGAAAGTTGACCAAGAAGGTTACCAGGAACTTGCAGTACTCTTGAGAGGCCATCGTAAACTGAGACTGTAACATAGGGAAAACAGCGGAACTTGGAGAAAATCAGCCCAACAAAGGAGTGATTAAGCTAGTGAAAGAACTGGCCACAAGGAGTCCCTTGGGTTGCCACAATGCATATCCACGAGTACTAGATGCACAACCACTCTTGCGAAGATCATTACAACAGATGTCAGAAATAGGGGAGAGGCTAAGATAGTACAAATGTTCAGGCAGTGGGATAAATAGGAAGGACTGAACTATATAACATTAAATAGGGGGAGGCTAAGATAGTACAAATGTTCAGGCAGTGGGATAAACAGGAAGGACTGAACTATATAACATTATCCTTGACGTGTATGAAGGACAGGGTTCTGGGGAAGATGATGGGGCATCTAGAATCTAGTTGTTCCATCACCATTTCTCCAGAACCACACGTCCTGTAGCTCAATGCCTCCTGTCTATCCCACTGCTAGATTCTAGATTTTAGATAGAGGCGCCTCACCACAGAGAACTACCATGGTTTCAGGGATGGAAAGTCTTGTGTTAGGAACCAGCTTGAGTGGGCAGGGGTTGCGAGTGGAGTCCTCCAAGGATTACTGTTTGGACCACAGCTTTTCCTGCTATTCGTGAAAGACCTACCGGAGAAAATTTAATCCCATGTCACACAGATTATGCGAAATTAATACTGAGAGTAACTGGTGAGGTAGCCAGATGACTTGAAGAGGCTGCGTGTTTGGTGAGGAGAGAGTAACTGGTGAGGTAGCCAGATGACTTGAAGGCTTCGTGTTTGGTGAGGAAGGTAACTGGTGAGGTAGCCAGATGACTTGGAGGCTGGGTGTTTGGTGAGGAAGGTAACTACATGAATTCAATCATGATATGTGCAAAGTCATGAGAGTATGAAAGGGAACCAAGATGACCCGACACACGTAATGCAAGATGGGTGGTGTGACGCTGAAGATAACAAACATTCTCCACCTGACTCCCCACACTGTATGTTCTCTTTACCCAGGCAGATCTGTTTGTGACTTAATAAAGCCCACTGTGTGGGGCAAAACGTAATATAGGATCACATTATACTGTATTGGTGTTTATTTTTCCACTAAGAAGAAAGATCTGAGAGTGAATATAGCACCAAATTCATTACCCAAAATACACATCGACCATACTTGCTACCCTATGAGATGCATTTGGGAACCATGACAAAATAATTAGGCCTCTCCTACGGTATACAGTGTTAGTATGGACAGTCGCACCTGATCAAGCCTATAATGAATTCAAAGATCCGGTGTTGTCAAGAAGGTTCGTATCGTAAGGGGGGAGGGGGGAAGCACAACAAGGAGGCTTAGGAACTCGACTCCACACCACCAGAAGAGAGGAACAACAGGGTAGATATAATTATTAGTTAGGCAGTTAATTATCTTCATATTGTGATCAAGAAACTTTTGAGTCATGTTTCCTTGCTTTGCTACCTACTACAACACTATTGCAACGCTTAACTTTGTGTAAAATACTAAGCTTGAAATTTTCGACTGGTGTGATTGTGAAGCATTTGTAAATATTCCCACTTTTTTTATTACTGTACTGCGTAATATTATAGATACCTGCCTGTCTGCCTGAGGCAGTCATGACCAATATATCACCGTGTTTCCTCCAGACAGTCCTTACCCCTTCCTGTTTCCCAGTACACGCCTTCCCAGTACACGCCTTCGGGCATGTGTGGTTTGTTGCTTGCGTGTAAGAGATGCGATAGAGGGTGCGTGGAATGGATGGTGCGTGGCGTGGTTGTGATGGTAGAGGAGGGGGCAGAAGGTGCTCCTAGATATCTAGTGCAGTGGGGAGTGCCAGAAGGGCCACGTGTGTGAATGCCAAGTGCCAGCAACGGTGCCCAGGCCCAAGAGATGATCTTGGCTATTCCTGCACCCAGCATCTTGACTCCCAGCACTTTGTGCAGCCCCTCGACTCCCAGTACCCAGCCCCTCGACTCCCAGTACCCAGCCCCTCGACTCCCAGTGCTCACCTGTCCTTCACTAAGGTCCCTCTTCCTTCCCTAAGATCTGATAATTCTTACCTTTCCCTTTACCTAGTCCAGAAGGGGCTGGAGCAACTCTTAACAGACCCTTCAGCAGGGCTGATTAAGATTCCTCTAGCCCTTCAGAGGATCTGTAAGGGCTGATAAGCTGTTAGTATTCCCTCAGAGAGAACTCAAACTGGCTAGTAATATATCCTTTCCCTTAGGAGGACCGAGAAGGGGTGGTCAGACTCCAGCAGCTCCTCTTGGTCACTCCATTAGTCCTCTTGCAAGTTACAGGAGGAGTGTTCATCTATTTCTAGGACATCCTCTACAATATACATCTATCCCTAGTATTTCTTCCCGTTCCCATTCTTTCCAGTGAATAGTTCACTAACTATCGTTCCCAGTCTTTCCTCTGGATAGTTCACTAACCACCGCTTTACAAAACTAATGTAAGTGGCGGCTGTACACTTGGAGTGACGGCCTTAAATGGTCAGTATATCACCTCGAAGGATGGGTTCACTGAGGAGGGTTCTTTTGAATGTGTTTACTTGGGATATAGGGTTCACTTGGAAGGGTGGGTTCACTTGGAAGAGTGGGTTCACTTGGAAGAGTGGGTTCACTTGGAAGAGTGGGTTCACTTGGAAGGGTGGGTTCACTTGGAAGAGTGGGTTCACTTGGAAGGGTGGGTTCACTTGGAAGAGTGGGTTCACTTGGAAGAGGGTTCACTTGGAATATATAATTCACTTAGGGATGGTTCACTTGGAAGAAGAGTTCACTTGGAAGATATAATTCACTTGGGGATGGTTCACTTGGAAGGTAGTGTTCAATGTCAAGGGGCACTGGTCACTTTGACCGGGCTATGGTTCACTTTGACCGGGCTTATGGTTCACTTTGAAGGAGCAGTGGTTCTCTTCAGAGGGACGATGGTGTACTAGTAAGGGAAGGTGGGAGTGAATTCAACAGCGAAGGAAGACTCTTGAAATCTGTCACAGGTATACTGCTGTTTGTGCCGTTGCTTGTATTGGCTGTGGCACTAAATCTATTAGGTCGTTTTATTGAGCTGACGTGTTTGTGTCGTGCTGTTAGTGGCATTCTGTTGTCTTCCTGTTGTAGAGATTTGTCTCCCTGTTGAAGTGCTGTTGCCTTGATGTGGTTACTGTTCTTCTGTTGCTTAACTTATTCTTTTCCTGTTTTGTTATTGTTGAATTGCTTGCGTTTTCTTGGTACTTTTTTGTTTTCTGTTGTGTCTTCTGTTAGTTTCCTGTTGTGGGGTAAGTTTTGTGGGGTTGCAGTTGAGCGGCAATTGTGGGGTGTCAGCAAAGCTCAACTAATCCAGGGAGCTGGAAGCAAGTGCCAGTAATCTTGGCTCTTGTGCAGTGTGGGGAGGGAGATGTAATATGGCTTTCACAGGTAAAGTAAGGCAGGTGGTACTTAGTGTCCTCCTGCCTCCCACCACCAGTCTCCCGCTGCCTGACCAACCAGGCTGTGGTTCGTATGTTGGATTATGTGCGGCAGGCAGTAACGGCTTAGTTGATCAGGTCCTGATCCACCGCGAGGCCTGGTCATGGGCCAGGCCGCTGGGGCATTGACCCCCGAAACACCCTCCAGGTAGACTCCTCCGGGTAGGTAGACCAAAACATAGCAGCCACACTTAACCTTGCTCATGATGGTGTAATGTAAAGTAATTAATATGTCTTAGAATTCCCATAGCTATGTTTTCCTAGAGGTATGCGTGAGGTGAGGTTCAGGAGAACCAAACATCGCAGTAAGAGAGGTACAGTAAAGCACTGTGTACATTAGTACTTACACTAGGTTAGGTTAACATTAGGTCAGGTTAGTATAAGCTAGTCAGAGTCATTAAACCGAACATAAGCGAGTAGAAAAAGTGTGATGCGTACAATACTAACGTCAAGTCCACAGGTTAGTTTCTCACATTAAACCGACCATTTCCATACCCAGGGATTCTCAACGTCTCCCCCATCATTAACCCCCTCGGCTTGATGTATTTCTCTATTTACCCCCTTACTTCCATACAAATAATTTATCGCCATCATAATGAGACAGAAAAACAAGGTCAGAAAAAATCAATTATTCTGATTTTGCACAAAAATAGGACACAGATATTTACCCCTTGCCTTGTAATTTTTTACCCCAAGGGGTAAATTTACCCCTGGTTGAGAATCACTGATTACAAACTAAAAAAAAGATAGGTAACCGGAGGCTGGTATGTGCCGGGAACAGCATCCTGCTCAACACTTGTCTTTGGTGTATACGTTTGAAAGTAGACGATGGTTACGAGTCACTGTGGTTGTACCTAAGGTCCGTTCCTTCCCTAACACGGCCACTTGAATGGTACATTTCCCTACAGTGGCACTGAGGGATGTTTCTTCCCTAACACGGCCACAAGAATGGTGCAGTTTCCCCTCAGATGGCCACTCAAGCACCTTAATACAGTTTCCCTCTAATTAGGTGGCCAGAGGGGGCCACACTTATCACTGTGGTTCTCTTGGCCTCACATGGTCACAAAGTGCTTCACGTAACAGTTGTTCGACAGAATGCCTCGATACGGTTTGAGTTAAGGTAGCCAGAGGACGCATCGATAAACTATTCGAGGTGAGGTGGCGGAAAATGCCACTAAAGTGAGGTGGGCAGAAGAGTAGTTGAGTTAGTGTGAGTGTAGACGGTGTGAAGAAGTGACTCACTGAGTGGACAGCAGCGTGGCAGGGCTGGTGTGTTGTGTGACAGTGGTGGTAGACTGGCCTCACTCTTTATACCGGGCCCCCCACACCTAACACTGCTGGTTATATACGGATGTTCCCGCACTGCTCCACGCCCTCTCCAACCTCTTCCCTCCCCTCCCCTTCCCTCACCAACCTCTCCCCTCTCCAGCTTCATCCCTCCCCTCACAAACCTCTTCTCTCCTCAGCAACCTCTCCCCTCTCCTCAGCAACCTCTCCCCTCTCCTCAGCAACCTCTCCCTCTCCTCAGCAACCTCTCCCCTCTCCTCAGCAACCTCTCCCCTCTCCTCAACAACCTCTCCCCTCTCCTCAACAACCTCTCCCCTCTCCTCAACAACCTCTCCCCTCTCAACAACCTCTCCCCTCTCCTCAACAACCTCTCCCCTCTCCCAACTTCATCCTTCTCACCAACTAGTCCTTCAACTGATTATTTTTAGTTATCCTAGGTAATATAATAATATCTTTATTTACTACAAGTATATGTACAAGGTAGTATACAGGTTTAGCTGACATCAATGACATACTACTATATAGAAAGCAGCTTGTTATGCAGGCAAATTAGGTCAGTTTTGTCCCAGGATGCGACCCACACCAGTCCACTAACACCCAGGTACCCACCATTTTACTGATGGGTGAACATAGACAACCGGTGTAAGGAAACATGTCCGATGTTTCTACACCTTCGCCGGGAATCGAACCCGGATCCTCACCGTGTGAAGCGAGAGCTTTTGCCACCAGGCCACGGGGGCACCGTGGCCTGGTAGCTCATATGTTCCTAAATAAACTTACCCTCCTGGTCCCCCTCTAAGCTCAAACTAGAAAACACACTACCTGTACCATGATATAACCTGGTCCCCCTCTAAGCTCAAACTAGAAAACACACTACCTGTACCATGATATAACCTGGTCCCCCTCTAAGCTCAAACTAGAAAACACACTACCTGTACCATGATATAACCTGTTCCCCCTCTAACCTCAAACTAGAAAACACACTACCTGTACCATGATATAACCTGTTCCCCCTCTAACCTCAAACTAGAAAACACACTACCTGTACCATGATATAACCTGTTCCCCCTCTAACCTCAAACTAGAAAACACACTACCTGTACCATGATATAACCTGGTCCCCCTCTAAGCTCAAACTAGAAAACACACTACCTGTACCATGATATAACCTGGTCCCCCTCTAAGCTCAAACTAGAAAACACACTACCTGTACCATGATATAACCTGTTCCCCCTCTAATCTCAAACTAGAAAACACACTACCTGTACCATGATATAACCTGTTCCCCCTCTAACCTCAAACTAGAAAACACACTACATGTACCATGATATAACCTGGTCCCCCTCTAACCTCAAACTAGAAAACACACTACCTGTACCATGATATAACCTGGTCCCCCTCTAACCTCAAACTAGAAAATACACTACCTGTACCATGATATAAGAGTTGAGTGTTCAGTTGTCAGTGACTAGGTGTGCTGGAATGGGGTAGTTGGTCCTGTGTAAATTATCTGCTCTGGGGCACTTGAGGATATCCTCATTGTCCAACCTGAATTTGCCAACACTCAATATTAGCAGCCTAGTGATACCCAGTTGTATGCAAATACATACTGTGTATGTATGTTTATACTGTTTCTAGTTTTTATTCGGTATTTTATGTATCCTTTTCTTCTTGTTACTTTTATTAATTTGATGTTTAGCATCTGTTAAGATCTGGTTGTTATAATTGATTTTCTCTGTGTTCACTGCCTGATGATGGTATTATTGAATAAATGATCCAAGTAGCAGTACTGGTTTTCTCTCTCTCTCTCTCTCTCTCTCTCTCTCTCTCTCTCTCTCTCTCTCTCTCTCTCTCTCTCTCTCTCTCTCTCTCTCTCTCTCTCTCTCTCTCTTTCTTTTTTCTCTCTCTCTCTCTCTCTCTCTCAGCATCCGTGGTTCAAGACTCCTCAGCCTGCTATCAGCACACCTGGGAAATATTGGAGGAACAAGTATGGACGTGTATATCACAGCTAGAAATAAACAAACACAGTCTGCTATTTATGGCCTTTTATTGATTTTTTTGTAAAGTGATCAGTTATGATGGGTGTGTGGGGCTGCGGGCCGCTAGCACGAACAGCCTGGCAGAACAAGTACACTGTTCGTTAATTTTCGTTTTTCGTTACTTCATTGTTTAGTTTCGTTGTTGATGAGGTGAAGAATGTAAACTTTGTTGTTGAGCCATCAGGGGTGAAGGGTTCTTCCTCCAAGGATGTTGAGCTGCCTTCCTAGAACTTTATCCATTTCCCTTACCTAGCCCCGTTCAGGGGCTGTTGTAGTCTTGTTCTCGGGGCTAGAGAGAGAGAGAACGAGACAGAAAAAAGACCAAGAGAATAAAAGGAGTGAGAGTGATCACGTTGAGTCTGGTGGTCCTCCACTGAGAAGTGAGTGGGAGTCACATGTCGTGTAGTGTCTCTGCAGTTAGATACAACCATTAACTGTTAAAACTTGTGTGTTGACCCTGGTTCCTCGTCTCTTAAATACGATATATATATATAGACTTGTCTCTAATGCTTAGTACTTACCTCACACTTGACTAGTATGGGGATTAACACCTAGCATGTTACCTGTCTAAGGATAGGAGGAAACCTAGCAACAGACGAACCTGGCCCATGGTCGGGCTCCGATAGTAGTAAGACTCTAGAAACTCATCAAAGGTGTATCCCCTTCTCACTCATCCATTGGCCATACTCTTTCTACCGTCCCTCTCCCTTCACCCCATACCCCCTATCCCTTATTTCCCCTACTAAGTCTCTCACCCATACTTTGGTGATGTTAGGACACACCACACACGCTGTACCCCACTTCCCTCTGCTGTTAAGTAGGTCTTGGCTTCTGAGAATTATATATGCCAAGAGTCCACTGACTTTCCACAAGGCCTCTTTTTTTAAGTTTCGTATATACACAGTTAATCTTGACAGAGAAGAGCTGTTCACGTGCCTCAACTCAATTGCAAAACTTGGTAGCAACCAGTGTGTCTACCTTGCAGACTCCACTAGGTAAGTCTGCGACGTTTTACACCCTGGATCTTGTGCTCATTGTGCAACATCTGGGCGGATCTTTATATGAACATAAGAAAGGAGGAAGAACACTGCAGCAGGTTTACTGTCCCATACTTGGCAAATCCTTCTCAAACAAACCCACTAACAAGAATATTCGCTCAACCCTAGAGAATGTACAGAGAACATTAACTGCACATATAGGTTCCATCAAACACCTTAACTACTGGGAATGCTTGCAAGTACTCGACTTGTACTCACTGGAACGCAGGCGACAGAAATACATCATAATCTACACCTGGAAGACCCTGGAGGGACTGGTCCCTAATCTGCACACAAAAATCACTCCCTACGAAAGCAAAAGACTTGGCAGGCGATGCAACGTGCCCCAGGTGAAGGGTTGGGGCGCCATTGGTACACTGAGAGAGAAGACAGTAAGTGTTCGGGGCCCAAGACTGTTCAACAGCCTCCCACCAGCCATAAGGGGAATTACCAATAGACCCCTGGTTATCTTCAAGAGGGAGTTGGACAGATACCTAAAGTCAGTGCTAGATCAGCCGGGCTGTGGTTCGTACGCTGGACTACGTGCGGCCAGCAGTAACAGCCTCGTTGATCAGGCCCTGATCCACCAGGCGGCCTGGTCATGTGTATCTTCATCATGAAGACGTTTCGCAGGCCATTGGCTGGCGAAACGGTCACAGGTATATCAGAGGTATTCGGGTCATACCTGATTGCCTCCTGTTTCCCCAGGCACGGTGTGACCCTTATTGGTTTGGCGCTTCCTCGTAAATATAAACACAATTCTCTTCATCCATTTTTCAGTTCAAGAATTCTTTTAGTTAAAGATAAAGTTTTAGAAATTCAAGTTTCCAGCGAAGCTACGAATCCTTAGACATTGAATTTGAAAGACGTTAGATACGCCTGACACTTAAAATGACAGCCTTTTATTTAACAAAATTTGATCCATCACCAGCGTGATATATGTTATTGTGTATGATAGTTACACAGTGGGAACACAAGGTAGCTGCCATGTTATATCCCATCACACAGGATGGGTTACATAGTGCTGCCATGTTATATCCCATCACACAGGATGGGTTACATAGTGCTGACATGTTATATCCCATCACACAGGATGGGTTACATAGTGCTGCCATGTTATATCCCATCACACAGGATGGGTTACATAGTGCTGACATCTGTCAGTCTGAAGTGAGACTTAGGTAAGGCGATGAGAATATCCTCAAGTATTTCATTAAGTTTGATTAGGTGAGTGTTAGAATAATTTAGGTTAAGGTTTTGATTGTATTAGGTTAGGTAATGGGTTTCATTAGGTAAAGGTTTCATTAGGTAAGATGGAGTTAGGTCATGAATTTGGTTACGTTAGGTAAGTATGTGAATGGTTTGGTTAGTGTAAGCAAAGGCTTCGTTAGGTTAGGTAAGAGTTTCATTTAGTTAGGTAAATGTTTAGTTACCTTAGATAAAGTAAGGAGTATATTAGACAAGAATTAGGTTAGGTGTATTAAGTAAGGATTATGTTAGTGTTACTTGCTGCTCATCTCAACAGCACCTGCTGCTAGTGCTACTTTCACATCTCTGGCATTAGTATCAAGGTTTTTAAGGCACTTATGGTGCCAGAGATGGAGGAGGCGGCGGCAGCGAGATTGGTGGCAGTAGGGAGCACCCAACCTTGTCTGTGGTGGCACACTTGGCACCCGTCATCTTAGGGACTTGTAACCTCCTCCCTTTCACCCCGAGTCAGGTGCCAGGTGCCGCACACCCACCCATGCCCACGCTGGTTTATACATTGTATTTCGTGGAGCGCCAAACTTGTGTGGGTTACAGGTACAATCATGCACTCTGCCCCAGCCCAGACTCGTGCAACTTCATGTTCATCAAGAACTGCAAGCAGCCCCTCTCACCTGCCTTTAATATTCTTTGAAATATGAAAGGCAGTCTTTAAAATTGACAGGTATCACCCCATTCAACAAAGGTGGCAATAGTAGTTATAACCTTAGCATTAGAACGTTCACAGTGATGATAACCTTAGCATAGAATGTTCACAGTGATGATAACCTTAGCATAGAACGTTCACAGTGATGATAACCTTAGCATAGAATGTTCACAGTGATGATAACCTTAGCATAGAACGTTCACAGTGATGATAACCTTAGCATAGAACGTTCACAGTGATGATAACCTTAGCATAGAATGTTCACAGTGATGATAACCTTAGCATAGAATGTTCACAGTGATGATAACCTTAGCATAGAACGTTCACAGTGATGATAACCTTAGCATAGAATGTTCACAGTGATGATAACCTTAGCATAGAACGTTCACAGTTATGATAACCTTAGCATTAGAACGTTCACAGTGATGATAACCTTAGCATAGAACGTTCACAGTGATGATAACCTTAGCATAGAACGTTCACAGTGATGATAACCTTAGCATAGAACGTTCACAGTGATGATAACCTTAGCATAGAACGTTCACAGTGATGATAACCTTAGCATAGAACGTTCACAGTGATGATGACCTTAGCATAGAACGTTCACAGTGATGATAACCTTAGCATAGAACGTTCACAGTGATGATAACCTTAGCATAGAACGTTCACAGTGATGATAACCTTAGCATAGAACGTTCACAGTGATGATAACCTTAGCATAGAACGTTCACAGTGATGATAACCTTAGCATAGAACGTTCACAGTGATGATAACCTTAGCATAGAACGTTCACAGTGATGATAACCTTAGCATAGAACGTTCACAGTGATGATAACCTTAGCATAGAACGTTCACAGTGATGATAACCTTAGCATAGAACGTTCACAGTGATGATAACCTTAGCATTAGAACGTTCACGGTGATGATAACCTTAGCATTAGGACGTTCACAGTGATGATAACCTTTGCATAGAACGTTCAGTGATAACCTTAGCATTAGAACGTTCACGGTGATAACCTTAGCATTAGAACGTTCACGGTGATGATAACCTTAGCATTAGAACGTTCACAGTGATGATAACCTTAGCATTAGAACGTTCACAGTGATGATAACCTTAGCATTAGAACGTTCACGGTGATGATAACCTTAGCATTAGAACGTTCACGGTGATAACCTTAGCATTATAACGTTCACAGTGATGATAACCTTAGCATTATAACGTTCACAGTGATGATAACCTTAGCATTAGAACGTTCACGGTGATGATAACCTTAGCATTAGAACGTTCACAGTGATGATAACCTTAGCATTAGAACGTTCACAGTGATGATAACCTTAGCATTAGAACGTTCACGGTGATGACCTTAGCATTATAACGTTCACAGTGATGATAACCCTAGCATTAGAACGTTCACAGTGATGATAACCTTAGCATTATAACGTTCACAGTGATGATAACCTTAGTATTATAACGTTCACAGTGATGATAACCTTAGCATTAGAACGTTCAGTGATGATAACCTTAGCATTAGAACGTTCACAGTTATGATAACCTTAGCATTAGAACGTTCACAGTTATGATAACCTTAGCATAGAACGTTCACAGTGATGATAACCTTAGCATTAGAACGTTCACGGTTATGATAACCTTAGCATTAGAACGTTCACAGTGATGATAACCTTAGCATTAGAACGTTCACAGTTATGATAACCTTAGCATTAGAACGTTCACAGTGATGATAACCTTAGCATTAGAACGTTCACAGTGATGATAACCTTAGCATTAGAACGTTCACAGTGATGATAACCTTAGCATTAGAACGTTCACGGTGATGATAACCTTAGCATTAGAACGTTCACGGTGATGATAACCTTAGCATTAGAACGTTCACGGTGATAACCTTAGCATTAGAACGTTCGTTCACAGTGATGATAACCTTAGCATTAGAACGTTCACAGTTATGATAACCTTAGCATTAGAACGTTCACAGTTATGATAACCTTAGCATAGAACGTTCACAGTGATAACCTTAGCATAGAACGTTCACAGTGATGATAACCTTAGCATTAGAACGTTCACAGTGATGATAACCTTAGGATTAGAACGTTCACAGTGATGATAACCTTAGCATTAGAACGTTCACAGTGATGATAACCTTAGCATTAGAACGTTCACGGTGATGACCTTAGCATTAGAACGTTCACAGTGATAACATTAGCTTTATAACGTTCACAGTGATGATAACCTTAGCATTAGAACGTTCAGTGATGATAACCTTAGCATTAGAACGTTCAGTGATGATAACCTTAGCATTAGAACGTTCACAGTGATGATAACCTTAGCATTAGAACGTTCACAGTGATGATAACCTTAGCATTAGAACGTTCACAGTGATGATAACCTTAGCATTAGAACGTTCACAGTTATGATAACCTTAGCATTAGAACGTTCACGGTGATAACCTTAGCATTATAACGTTCACAGTGATGATAACCCTAGCATTAGAACGTTCAGTGATAACCTTAGCATTAGAACGTTCACAGTTATGATAACCTTAGCATTAGAACGTTCACAGTTATGATAACCTTAGCATTAGAACGTTCACAGTTATGATAACCTTAGCATTAGAACGTTCACAGTTATGATAACCTTAGCATTAGAACGTTCACGGTGATAACCTTAGCATTATAACGTTCACAGTGATGATAACCCTAGCATTAGAACGTTCAGTGATGATAACCTTAGCATTATAACGTTCACAGTGATGATAACCTTAGCATTATAACGTTCACAGTGATGATAACCTTAGCATTAGAACGTTCACAGTGATGATAACCTTAGCATTAGAACGTTCAGTGATGATAACCTTAGCATTATAACGTTCACATTGATGATAACCTTAGCATTATAACGTTCACAGTGATGATAACCTTAGCATTAGAACGTTCACAGTGATGATAACCTTAGCATTAGAACTTTCACGGTGATAATAATGCAACGTACCAGATCAGGAAAGTTAATGTGTTGTGGAGCTCCACCGGAAATATGTTAGGATTTAAATATTTAGCAATAACAGCCTAGTTGACCAGGTGTCCGGGAGGGAACTTGTAGCTCGAGGCTGGGATGGGTACCGGTACTCTAGAACCTGGTCACAGGTATGATATGGTAACGTTATGATCACTACTGTTATATATAACCCTGTATACTGATGGTATAATCCTTTTAGTGCCAGATAAATATACGAAGAATTTTGGTAATACTTATTATTTTGTTGAAAAGTAAATAGTGTATGGATGGTAAATATGAAGAAATATTAGGACTATTTTTTTATATATAATATAGATGGGGACATCCTTTAGGTGCAGGTGTGGGGGCCCATAGTGGGGGCCCATAGTCTCGATGATGATGAAGAGGCTTCGGGGAAAAATAGTGAGACTTCTCTTTGAGGCTGTTTGAATTTTTTACTTTTAGTTAACTAGTTTTGCAGATTCTGAAGCAACACATACACTCACCAGAGGTACTATGTTCTGGAGTGGTTCTTGGAGCTGGGAGGGAGTGGACTTTGTAGCGATAAGCGAAGAGGCGGGGCAAGGAGCTATGAATCGACCCCTGCAACTACAAATAGTCGAGTACACAAACACACACACACACACACTTGCCAGAGGTAGTATGCTGGAGTGGTTAGCATACAGTAAATGTGAGGGGCGTGGTAGTGCGTCCCAGGCGTGTGATGGTGGCAGGCGGTGCAGTGCTGAGAGCTGTGGTGGTGGTGTGTGAACCCTCCTTCAGGGAGCTCCAACCAAATCCCTTCCATTGACCTGAGGAAACATTCTTGAGATGGTTGATGTCACCTGCTTGTCCCTGAAGTCTCGGGGCTGTTAGCAGAAGATAACTGACGTCAAGGAAAGAGGTGAGGTGCAAGAAGTAACCTCTGGGGAACTCCGGTGAGATTTTTACGAGTGCACGAGAGAGATGGAATAGAAGGGGCTAAACAGAGGAGGTGGGTGAAGGAGAGAGAGTGTATGAAGGAAACATGTGTCTTAGGTAAACCTCGTTAAATATTCCTAGCTAGCAAGAATGAAGATATAAGTCTGAGTGTGTAAGAGAGAGAGAGATAATGAAAATGAATGAGGGGGAGGGGACATGGACAGTGAAACTATTTAGAAATCAAAATGAAAGTTCTTGAAAATGAACAAACTTGTACATTTAAACTGAAGATAATTAGATATCAGGATGTTTTAAGCGGTTGACACATTTTTTTTCTATTTCCCCTTAAAGGTTTTGTTTATAACTTGAAAAAGCTTCATGTGATCAACTTCAAATTTTCCCCGCTGGTGTACTGTAAATGAAGAAATGTTGATGCATATATTAATACGTACCGGTGTCCTCTGGTCAAGTTTAGGTTTCTTGACTAAGGTTTCCGTCGATACCTTAAGAATCCTCTGAACAGCTTCAATATTACTTTATCCTACTTAAAAGAAAGTTGGTATTTTAATTGGCATGTGTATACCTATATACCTTTACTTTTGATGAGTTTCGAGTGTGTTTCTACTCCCGGAGCCCGGCTATGGGCCAGGCTCGTTGGTGCTAGCCTGGTCAACCAGGCTGTTACTGCTGGAGGCCCGCTGCCCCACATAACCATCACAGTCTGGTTGATCTGGCCAGTGTAGCAGATTTATTGTTAATGTGGTGCAGTATTTTCCATGAAATAACTTCGGAAATGTCTCTTCTCAATGGCTTAAATCTTTAATGGTTGATTTATCTAGCGGACATGATTATAGTCACTTATGTTTTAGGTTGTGTATATTAACTATAGTTAATATAATATAGTTAATATACGGTGCTTGAAATTATTGGATGCAGAGCAATAACTGGAGAATACCTGCTAATCTACTTCAAATTCTGTTTGAAGTTTAGGTTTTAATATGCCAGTTTTATTTAAGAAATTGGTTTCTGTATAATTGGAGGATCCCTCTTCTGGTCCGTCCCCTAAACGTTGGTGTATCATAATTTCAGAAAATTTTGCATTGATCTTAGGCTGTATAAGTACCAGTTTTCAAAATTTTGCTTCAGTCCTTCATGTGTCCAGCTTGTTGGCTCATACGAGATACGCAAAATTTCAGTTTTAAGACTTGCCATGGGTTCAGGCCTCACCACCCGTTCCGTGGTTTGTTTCCGATCGCGTTAATACTATTTCGTACGTCAAGAGTTCAGTTTATTGAAAGAATATTTGTTTTATTACAGCATTGTGGCGAATTTGAAGCGGAATATAACTCGTATTTTTTTATGGCTTATTAAAGTTTCACGATATTATCTTTTTCTATTGCTTTATTGTAGAGCCAATCACATTCTTACCTACAGTTCTCTTCCAAGGTTTTCATTTATAATTTGAAAATGCCTCATCACTTCGCCTTCAAATTTTCGACTCTGGTGAGCTACATCTAGTGGCAGATTAATGAAAATATTGGCCTGTGCAGGTTCCCTCTGGTCAGTTTTCTAAAGATATTCCTGATTTTTTGTTTCTTCGCAATTTGAGAACGCCATTTTGGTCAACTCCAGGCTTTGTATAAGCTTGTTCGGCAACTTGCCTTTGTGTTCATACATCAGCGAGTCTGCTGGTTGGTGCTAAATAAAAATCTATAACAGAGGAGCTGGTACTCCTTATAAACGACAACCAGCACGGATTCAGGGAAGGAAATTCCTGTGTCACAAACCTACTGGAGTTTTATGACAAGGTAACTGCAGTAAGACACCAGAAAGAGGGGTGGGTAGACTGCATATTCTTACACTGCAAGAAGGCCTTCGACACAGTTCCTCACAAGAGATTAGTGCAAAAGCTAAAGGATCAGGCACGCATACCAGGAAGGGCACTGCAATGGATCAGAGAATACCTGACAGGGAGGCAACAACGAGTCATGGTACGTGACGAGGTATCAGAGTGGGCGTCTGTGACGAGTGGGGTTCCACAGGGGTCAGTCCTAGGACCAGTGCTATTTTTGGTATATGTGAATAACATAACAGAAGGGATAGACTCAGAAGCGTCCCTGTTTGCAGATGATGTGAAGTTAATGAGGAGAATTAGATTGGATGAGGATCAGGCAGGACTACAGAGAGACCTGGACAGCTGCAAGACTGGTCCAACAACTGGCTCCTCGAATTTTACCCCGCCAAATGTAAAGTCATGAAGATCGGGGAAGGGCAAAGAAGACCGCAGACAGAGTATGGGCTAGGTGGCCAAAGACTGCAAACCTCACTCAAGAAAAAAGGATCTTGGGGTGAGTATAATACCGAGCACATCTCCTGAGGCGCACATCAACCAGATAACTGTTGCAGCATATGAGCGCCTAGGCAAACCTGATAATAGCGTTCCGATACCCCAGTAAGGGGTACACCGTGTACGTCAGGCCCATACTGGAGTATGCAGCACCAGTTTGGAACCCACACCTCGTCAAGCACGTCAAGAAATTAGAGAAAGTGAAAAGGTTTGCAACAAGACTAGTTCCAGAGCTAAGGGGAATGCCGTACGAAGAAAGGTTAAGGGAAATCGGCCTGACGACACTGGAGGACAGGAGGGTCAGGGGAGACATAACAAATTGCAAAATACTGCGAGGACTTGACAAAGTGGATAGAAACAGGATGTTCCAGAGAGGGGACACAGAAACAAGGGGTCACAATTGGAAATTGAAGACTCAAATCAGTCAAAGGGATGTTAGGAAGTGTTTCTTTAGTCATAGAGTTGTCAGGAAGTGGAATAGTCTGGCAAGCGACGTAGTGGAGGCAGGAACCTTACATAGTTTTAAGAGGTATGATAAAGCTCATGGAGCAGGGAGAGAGAGGACCTAGTAGCGACCATTGAAGAGGCGGGGCCAAGAGCCACAAACCACAAATAGGTGAGTACACCAACGAGCCTGGCCCATGGCCGGGCTCCTGGAGTAGGAAGACACGAAACTCGGTATATGGAAGGAACTTTTGCCGCCTATGCCTACCTAAGAGTAGCACAATAGGTACGTGTGTGTTAGGTGACTGCTGTGAGTCTCATCCAGACACACACTGCTAAAACTCCAGTCCTTCTGGAATATTGTAAAGACTTGTCTACCTGCTGTAAGTAATCACGTAAAAAGGTATACCTGTAGATAATGATGTTTATTTAAAAAAAAGGGATACACCCCCTTTCCCTCTCTTCCCCTTCACTCACTGCCACCAACCAGGCGACACCCCTACCCCCCAAGAACCCCCTCCCTCCTCCCTGCCTTATCATTGCCCTACACAAGTCTTCCACCTCGGGGTAACAGGTTTCAACACTGTAAACCATCGTCTGTAATGGCATATGACGGAAACCAGGTCCCAGATCAACCAGGCTGTGATGGATATTTGGGGCAGCGAGCCTGCAGCAGCAACAGCCTGGTTGACCAGGCAAGCACCAGACGAGCCTGGCCCATGGCCGGGCTCCGAGAGTAGTGAAACTCGAAACTCTTCAAAGGTATAAAGGTATATAATATAGAATAAGGCAGCAGCACACTGCGGATGTATCAAATCTTGCTAAATCTAATATAATTTGGTTTGGTCTTTCAGTGTTTGTTTTGCTTATGACTAATTAGACACTTGTGCAACACTTGGGTATGTTTATTGTGGACACGTTTCGCCAACCAGTGGCTTCCTCAGTTTAATAGAGAAGAATGGTTGAAGATCGGAAGGAGTTTGAGGTAATCAGTCCCTCAGCTTGGAGTCGATGTATACATACGTATGCATGCATGTATTCCCTACACTACACAAATAGGAGAGAGAAAAGCTTACCACGACGTTTTGGTCCGACTTGGATCACTTTGTAAATGGTACAAGTGGGACCGAAACACCGTCTTAAGCTGCTCCTATATGCAGGTTGTGTATTGTTCCAGTCACGGTATTGTGCCTTCTGTTCTGCATGTATTAACTGAATACATGAAGTGAACCTGGCCTGGCTTAACAGTGAACCTGGCCTGGCTTAACAGTGAACCTGGCCTGGCTTAACAGTGAACCTGGCCTGGCTTAACAGTGAACCTGGCCTGGCTTAACAGTGAACCTGGCCTGGCTTAACAGTGAACCTGGCCTGGCTTAACAGTGAACCTGGCCTGGCTTAACAGTGAACCTGGCCTGGCTTAACAGTGAACCTGGCCTGGCTTAACAGTATTTCATAGTTTTTTGTTACTATTTGTATTACTGCCTTGTACTGATGCTTCTGAATGTACCTTTGTTGTTCTCTTTACAGGTGAGTGAAGTTCATGCAATGGCGAATGTTGTACTGCATCCTAAGGTAATAATAATAATAATAATAATAATAATAATAATAGTAATAATAATAATAATTAATTTTGGACTCGTGTTCATATGTTGTACAGAGATACACTTCACTTTCATAGATTTTAAAACAAATAGGGAGAATAATGTATAGGAGAGAAAGAGTTGCTGAATTGCTTTCAAAGATCATGTATCCACAACATAGGGAAGATGATCCACACAGATATAGTTATAGAGCATAGACGAAAATAACACAAGTTTCTGGATGTCATAGTGTCGCTGTCAATCCTTAGTTGACGTAGTTCATAGATACATCAATCTTCTGCTAATTAGCAACACTGGCACCCCTCACAAATTATATATATATATATATATATATATATATATATATATATATATATATATATATATATATATATATATATAACCACAGGGAAAGTGTCACCTCCCTTTGCCCTATCAAGCACATTACGTCAGCTCTCCGCCACAAATCTTCTCCTTTACAGAAAATGGAGAAAATGGTGTTTTCTGCAAGCGAGGGTTAACTGCAATATTTAATGTCAATGACACTTAAGAAGGTGTTGCTCTTCAGCTCCCTACGTCTTCACCAGTCATGTTATACTCTTCCTCATGACACTGTCGTCACTTGTGTATGTTGTATATTAAAATAACCTTGTCAAATGTCACTTGTTTAATTAAGTTTACTACCGAATTGAAAATATATATATTTGTAACTTGTTTACAAAATTAATACTGGTTGCTGTGGGTTGCTGGGCGCAAGATGAACCTGTACACACTTATTCCCACTCGTTGCTGGGGCCTAAAATTACAAAATATTAAAATGAATAAATAAATGCATAAAATTGTGTGTATAAAACTAAATCCCAAGATAAACATTAATGTTGCTGTGACTCAACCGTGTTTATACCAGTGTGTGTGTAGTGTGTACTCACTTATATGTGATTCCAGGGGTCGACTCACAGCTTCTGGGGTGTGTGTGTGTGTATGTCTTGCGAAATAGGTAAAACTTTTGATTTTGTCTTAAATAGCAACGCTTTTATTGCCGAATAAAGCAAGCGAAAATTTGTGTATGAAATAATTTCGCAAAAATCATTCGGAACCTAACAAAAAAAAATATTTCGTGTTTGTTTATTAAATTATTGTAAACTTATCTAAAATATATTTAGTTTGATTAGGCCAAATTAAATTGTGCTTATTATAATAAGGTTAGGTAGGTTTTCTAAGACGCTTTTGGTACAAAATTATTAATTTTTACATTAACATAAATGAAAAAAATATATATATTTAAACGTTTAAGAGAAATTTTTAGAAAGGACTTAATTTTAAATGAGTTCTTGTGTGTGTGTATATATATATATATATATATATATATATATATATATATATATATATATATATTCAACAAGTCGACCGTCTCCCACCGAGGCAGGGTCACCCAAAAAGAAAATACTTTAATCATCATTCAACACTTTCACCACACTCATACATAATCACTGTCTTTGCAGAGGAGCTCAGATACGACAGCTGAGAATTGTCCCTCCCAGCTGTCACTATCCCAGACCCCTCCTTTAAAGTGCAAGCATTGTACTTCCCATTTCCAAGACTCAAGTCCAACTAAATCAATTAACTGGTTTCCCTGAATTCCTTCACAATATGTTACCCTGCTCACACTCCAACAGCTCGTCAGGTCCCAAAAACCATTCGTCTCCATTCACTAATATATATATATATATATATATATATATATATATATATAATATATATATATATATATATATATAATATATACATATACATACATATACATACATATACATACATACATACATATACATTCACATACATACATACATACATACATATACACGCGCGCGCGCACACACCCGAGAAGTCTTCAAATGTTGGCAATAAATGTCACCTGCAGTGTAATAGTCATCTGTCATGTTTGATTTCCGGCTGGTTTGATAACATCAACTTGACACATGATTCATTTTGATGTGATGCGCCACTCTGATAAAAACACTTTAGAAAGATGTGAGTGTTGCAGTGTTGCCTGACCACACTTGTTTGCCGTTTATTGTGCAACACTTAATGCTTCGTACAGGAATCACACGTTTTTAATATTCGTTATTTATTTTATCTTGTACGTGTGTGTGCGTAAACACACACACACACACACACACACATATGTATATATATATATATATATATATATAAGCACTGATCTCTGGCCGACGGAGACTCGAACCTACGAACCTCATGACAAGGTACGCAGTGCTTTACCGACCGTACCACACTGGTCAATACCTTGGCATCCAGCTTTCGCTAGACGTTATTCCAAGGCAGCCAGCTTTCAGGCAGGAAGGCTTACAGCTTTTCATCTCATCCCCTGCATGCATCGACACAACTAGAGATTTTTACAATGCTAGGAATTCGCAAGAGCAGGCGAAATATTCACAAACACTGATCTCTGGCCGACGGAGACTCGAACCTACGAACCTCATGACAAGGTACGCAGTGCTTTACCGACCGTACCACACTGGTCAATACCTTGGCATCTAGTTGTGTCGATGCATGCAGGGGATGAGATGAAAAGCTGTAAGCCTTCCTGCCTGAAAGCTGGCTGCCTTGGAATAACGTCTAGCGAAAGCTGGATGCCAAGGTATTGACCAGTGTGGTACGGTCGGTAAAGCACTGCGTACCTTGTCATGAGGTTCGTAGGTTCGAGTCTCCGTCGGCCATCATTGATTCCTCGAATTCTAGCATTATATATTATATATATATGCCATATATATATATATATATATATATATATATATATATATATATATATATATATATATATATATATATATATATATATATATATATATATATATATATATATAATAACTCTTTTGCATTTATCACTTACGATAGGAAACGTAGCAGTTAATGGGGTGGAGGGAGGAAAGAGAATATAGTGAAATAAGGGTGGAGATAAGGAATGAAGAGAGAGGGTGGAAGGGAAATATAAAGGGGGGAAAATGTGTCAGTTTTAAAGGAGGGGAGCACTTCACCTGTTAATAGACGTACCAAGATGTCTTCAATTCCATCAAGTTTAAGAGGAACTCTTGACACCCGCCGCCGTCTCTACTTTTAGTTTAGTTTTAATGTTTCAACTCTTGAAACATCTGTGATCTTTTAGTTTAGTTTTAATGTTTCAACTCTTGAAACATCTGTGATCTTTTAGTTTAGTTTTAATGTTTCAACTCTTGAAACATCTGTGATCTTTAGTTTAGTTTTAATGTTTCAACTCTTGAAACATCTGTGATCTTTAGTTTAGTTTTAATGTTTCAACTCTTGAAACATCTGTGATCTTTAGTTTAGTTTTAATGTTTCAACTCTTGAAACATCTGTGATCTTTAGTTTAGTTTTAATGTTTCAACTCTTGAAACATCTGTGATCTTTAGTTTAGTTTTAATGTTTCAACTCTTGAAACATCTGTGATCTTTAGTTTAGTTTTAATGTTTCAACTCTTGAAACATCTGTGATCTTTAGTTTAGTTTTAATGTTTCAACTCTTGAAACATCTGTGATCTTTAGTTTAGTTTTAATGTTTCAACTCTTGAAACATCTGTGATCTTTTAGTTTAGTTTTAATGTTTCAACTCTTGAAACATCTGTGATCTTTTAGTTTAGTTTTAATGTTTCAACTCTTGAAACATCTGTGATCTTTTAGTTTAGTTTTAATGTTTCAACTCTTGAAACATCTGTGATCTTTTAGTTTAGTTTTAATGTTTCAACTCTTGAAACATCTGTGATCTTTTAGTTTAGTTTTAATGTTTCAACTCTTGAAACATCTGTGATCTTTAGTTTAGTTTTAATGTTTCAACTCTTGAAACATCTGTGATCTTTAGTTTAGTTTTAATGTTTCAACTCTTGAAACATCTGTGATCTTTTAGTTTAGTTTTAATGTTTCAACTCTTGAAACAGCTGTGATCTTTTAGTTTAGTTTTAATGTTTCAACTCTTGAAACAGCTGTGATCTTTTAGTTTAGTTTTAATGTTTCAACTCTTGAAACAGCTGTGATGTATCTTTTTTCCAACTGTTGGAAAAAGATGCTAATATTTGGAAACTTGAAAATGCTGATGTTTGGGAAAATTGCAGACTAGTATGGATGTCTGCCAGCAGGTATACCATGACTAGTGTTCCAGCCTGATAAGAAGGTGTTGTTATATAACGTGCTGTTATACAGCAAAGTACACACAGATCAAGGTCACTAACAACACACAGATCAAGGTCACTAGCAACACACAGATCAAGGTCACTAGCAACACACAGATCAAGGTCACTAGCAACACACATATCAAGGTCACTAGCAACACAAAGATCAAGGTCACTAGCAACACAAAGATCAAGGTCACTAGCAACACAAAGATCAAGGTCACTAGCAACACAAAGATCAAGGTCACTAGCAACACACATATCAAGGTCACTAGCAACACACATATCAAGGTCACTAGCAACACACAGATCAAGGTCACTAGCAACACACAGATCAAGGTCACTAGCAACACACAGATCAAGGTCACTAGCAACACACAGATCAAGGTCACTAACAACACACAGATCAAGGTCACTAGCAACACACAGATCAAGGTCACTAGCAACACACAGATCAAGGTCACTAGCAACACACAGATCAAGGTCACTAGCAACACACAGATCAAGGTCACTAGCAACACACAGATCAAGGTCACTAGCAACACACAGATCAAGGTCACTAGCAACACACAGATCAAGGTCACTAGCAACTCACAGATCAAGGTCACTAGCAACACACAGATCAAGGTCACTAGCAACACACAGATCAAGGTCACTAGCAACACACAGATCAAGGTCACTAGCAACACACAGATCAAGGTCACTAGCAACACGCAGATCAAGGTCACTAGCAACACACAGATCAAGGTCACTAGCAACACACAGATCAAGGTCACTAGCAACACACAGATCAAGGTTACTAGCAACATAAAGCTAGGCTTTGAACAAGTCATAGTGATTATGAAGTCAGCCCTGGTTGCTGGCCTACAACAACCCTTGAAACCCGTCACAGGTGTGTTTAGTGTCAAAGGGAGACTGGGGGAGGGGTGGATAAAGATACTAATGCTGCATAATACGACACTGTAACATTTTGCCCATGCACTGGGCTCTTTCTCATGTGACTGCGTGGCGAAACGTTGTCAATAAAGGATTATATTGTGATGCACTTGTTTTGATCCCTCTTGTCGGTATTTAATATTATTTCTTTCCAGAAGGAAAGGAAGAGGGGAAAATGAAGGAAGGTGGTTTAGAAGGAGGAAGAGAAAGAGACTAGGTTAAGAAGAGAGGGGGAGGGAATGGTGGCACGAGAAGGGAAGAACCATACTGGATTACTTGTAGCCCAGAATAGCATCAGTGTCAATGTTTTTAATTAAGCTATGAGCTGGTCTGCCGTCCTTGCTTGTCTCCTCTTGAGGGGGGAGTGTATGTGGCGTAGGGTGTGTTGGGTGGTGTGTGTGTGGGGCGTAGGGTGTGTGGCGTAGGGGGTGTTTGGTGGTGTATGTGGCGTAGGGTGTGTTGGGTGGTGTGTGTGTGGGGCGTAGGGTGTGTTTGGTGGTGTGTGTGTGGGGCGTAGGTGTGTTGGGTGGTGTGTGTGTGGGCGTAGGTGTGTTGGGTGGTGTGTGTGGGGCGTAGGGTGTGTTGGGTGGTGTGTGTGTGGGGCGTAGGGTGTGTGGCGTAGGGGGTGTTTGGTGGTATGTGGCGTAGGGTGTGTTGGGTGGTGTGTGTGGGGCGTAGGGTGTGTTTGGTGGTGTGTGTGGGGCGTAGGGTGTGTTGGGTGGTGTGTGTGTGTGGGGCGTAGGGTGTGTTGGGTGGGTGTGTGTGGGCGTAGGGTGTGTTGGTGGGTGTGTGTGGGGCGTAGGGTGTGTGGCGTAGGGGGTGTTTGGTGGTGTATGTGGCGTAGGGTGTGTTGGGTGGTGTGTGTGTGGGGCGTAGGGTGTGTTGGGTGGTGTGTGTGTGGGGCGTAGGGTGTGTTGGGTGGTGTGTGTGTGGGGCGTAGGGTGTGTTTGGTGGTGTGTGGGGCGTAGGGTGTGTTGGGTGGTGTGTGTGTGTGGGGCGTAGGGTGTGTTGGGTGGTGTGTGTGTGGGGCGTAGGGTGTGTTGGGTGGTGTGTGTGTGGGGCGTAGGGTGTGTGGCGTAGGGGTGTTTGGTGGTGTATGTGGCAGGGTGTGTTGGGTGGTGTGTGTGGGGCGTAGGTGTGTTGGGTGGTGTGTGTGTGTGCGTATGGGTGTGTTGGGGGGTGTGTGTGGGGCGTAGGGTGTGTTTGGTGGTGTGTGTGTGGGGCGTAGGGTGTGTTGGGTGGTGTGTGTGTGGGGCGTAGGGTGTGTTGGGTGGTGTGTGTGGGCGTAGGGTGTGTTGGTGTGGGTGGGCGTGGGTGTGTGGGGGTGCAGGGACGTGTTGGTGGTGGTGTGGCGTATGGTGTGGCGTAGGGTGTGTTTGGGTGGGTGTGGTGTTTGCGTGGTGTGTGTGTGTGGCGTAGGTGTGTTGGTGGTGTGTGTGGCGTAGGGTGTGTTGGGTGGTGTGTGTGGGCGTAGGGTGTGATTGGGGTGTGTGTGTGGCGTAGGGTGTATTGGGTGGTGTGTTGTGGGTAGGGTGTATTGGGTGGTGTGTGTGTGTGGCGTAGGGTGTTGGGTGGTGTGTGTGTGGGGCGTAGGGTGTGTTGGGTAGTGTGTGTGTGTGTGGGGCGTAGGGTGTGTTGGGTGGTGTGTGTGTGGGGCGTAGGGTGTGTTGGGTGGTGTGTGTGTGGCGTAGGGTGTGTTGGGTGGTGTGTGTGTGACGTAGGGTGTGTTGGGTGGTGTGTGTGTGTGTGGGTAGGGTATGGAGGGTGTGTTTGTACTCACCTACGTATGTGTTTACAGCTCCTGGCAACGCCGCTCAAGTCCTATCAACCCTCTTTACTCTTTGCTTTTGTTTTGGCTTCTATCCACGTCATCTTGTATGTTTAGTGGGACTTGCATATAAGTTAATGGGGTGGGTAAATATTTTTGTTAGTGGGTTTAGGTTTGAGAAGGACATGCCTAGTATGGGCCAGTAGGCCTGCTGCAGTGTTCCTCCTTTCTTATGTTCTTATCTTCCCGGTGCATTTCTCTCCTGGTCTTTCGCTCTGTTATGATGGTTAGGTTCCAGGTTTTCTAGCTAAATAAATGAAGTGTCAGAAAATGATTCACACCGTAGTTTCTCATAACTCCTGTTGCTCAGCTCCTGGACAACCTGATTCATAGGAAATGTTTATGCATTTCCTTCTCTAATTCTTCCACGTCCTCCCTACTCACAATTGTCAGGGTTTTTTTTAATTTGAGTTAATTAAATTTTGCTTGCATGATTCTTTTCCTCTTCCTTTTTTTAACCCACTAATGTGATGTGTTGGATTACTTAACTCTGGCGCTACACTCCAGCTGTCTAACATTTCCTAATGTTGTCCACGTGTCCAGCTGTCTAACATTTCCTAATGTTGTCCACGTGTCCAGCTGTCTAACATTTCCTAATGTTGTCCACGTTTCCAGCTGTCTAACATTTCCTAATGTTGTCCACGTGTCCAGCTGTCTAACATTTCCTAATGTTGTCCACGTGTCCAGCTGTGTAACATTTCCTAATGTTGTCCACGTGTCCAGCTGTCTAACATTTCCTAATGTTGTCCACGTTTCCAGCTGTGTAACATTTCCTAATGTTGTCCACGTGTCCAGCTGTCTAACATTTCCTAATGTTGTCCACGTTTCCAGCTGTGTAACATTTCCTAATGTTGTCCACGTGTCCAGCTGTCTAACATTTCCTAATGTTGTCCACGTGTCCAGCTGTGTAACATTTCCTAATGTTGTCCACGTGTCCAGCTGTGTATGTCTTGTAACTTTATTTTCTTGACTGTCTTCTTACCTCATTTTCCTCAATGTATATTTTGTTTTACCTCTTCACTGTTGTAGGAGCATAGAGTACAGTAATGCTGACTGTAACGTCTGGTACAGTAGTATAGAGTACAGTAATGCTGACTGTAACGTCTGGTACAGTAGTATAGAGTACAGTAATGCTGACTGTAACGTCTGGTACAGTAGTATAGAGTACAGTAATGCTGACTGTAACGTCTGGTACAGTAGTATAGAGTACAGTAATGCTGACTGTAACGTCTGGTACAGTAGTATAGGGTGCCGTAGTGCTGACTGTAACGTCTGGTACAGTAGTATAGGGTGCCGTAGTGCTGACTGTAACGTGTGGTACAGGAGTATAGGGTACAGTAATGCAGACTGTAACGTGTGGTACAGTAGTATAGGGTACAGTAATGATTGTAACGTGTGGTACAGTAGTATAGGGTACAGTAATGCTGACTGTAACGTGTGGTACAGTAGTATAGGGTGCCGTAGTGCTGACTGTAACGTGTGGTACAGTAGTATAGGGTACAGTAATGCTGACTGTAACGTGTGGTACAGTAGTATAGGGTACAGTAATGCTGACTGTAACGTGTGGTACAGTAGTATAGGGTACAGTAATGCTGACTGTAACGTGTGGTACAGTAGTATAGGGTGCCGTAGTGCTGACTGTAACGTGGTACAGAGTATAGGGTACAGTAATGCTGACTGTAACGTGTGGTACAGTAGTATAGGGTACAGTAATGCTGACTGTAACGTGTGGTACAGTAGTATAGGGTGCCGTAGTGCTGACTGTAACGTGTGGTACAGGAGTATAGGGTACAGTAATGCTGACTGTAACGTGTGGTACAGTAGTATAGGGTGCCGTAGTGCTGACTGTAACGTGTGGTACAGTATAGGGTACAGTAATGCTGACTGTAACGTCTGGTACAGTAGTATAGGGTACAGTAATGCTGACTGTAACGTGTGGTACAGTAGTATAGGGTGCCGTAGTGCTCACTGTAACGTGTGGTACAGGAGTATAGGGTACAGTAATGCTGACTGTAACGTGTGGTACAGTAGTATAGGGTACAGTAATGCTGACTGTAACGTGTGGTACAGTAGTATAGGGTGCCGTAGTGCTGACTGTAACGTGTGGTACAGGAGTATAGGGTACAGTAATGCTGACTGTAACGTGTGGTACAGTAGTATAGGGTGCCGTAGTGCTGACTGTAACGTGTGGTACAGGAGTATAGGGTACAGTAATGCTGACTGTAACGTGTGGTACAGTAGTATAGGGTGCCGTAGTGCTGACTGTAACGTGTGGTACAGTATAGGGTCAGTAATGCTGACTGTAACGTCTGGTACAGTAGTATAGGGTACAGTAATGCTGACTGTAACGTGTGGTACAGTAGTATAGGGTGCCGTAGTGCTCACTGTAACGTGTGGTACAGGAGTATAGGGTACAGTAATGCTGACTGTAACTGTGGTACAGTAGTATAGGTACAGTAATGCTGACTGTAACGTGTGGTACAGTAGTATAGGGTGCCGTAGTGCTGACTGTAACGTGTGGTACAGGAGTATAGGGTACAGTAATGCTGACTGTAACGTGTGGTACAGTAGTATAGGGTGCCGTAGTGCTGACTGTAACGTGTGGTACAGTATAGGGTACAGTAATGCTGACTGTAACGTCTGGTACAGTATAGAGTACAGTAATGCTGACTGTAACGTCTGGTACAGTAGTATAGGGTACAGTAATGCTGACTGTAACGTCTGGTACAGTATAGGGTACAGTAATGCTGTCTGTAACGTCTGGTACAGTATAGGGTACAGTAATGCTGACTGTAACGTCTGGTACAGTATAGGGTACAGTAATGCTGACTGTAACGTCTGGTACAGTATAGGGTACAGTAATGCTGACTGTAACGTCTGGTACAGTATAGGGTACAGTAATGCTGACTGTAACGTGTGGTACAGGAGTATAGGGTGCCGTAATGCTGACTGTAACGTGTGGTACAGGAGTATAGAGTACAGTAATGCTGACTGTAACGTGTGGTACAGGAGTATAGGGTACAGTAATGCTGACTGTAACGTGTGGTACAGGAGTATAGGGTACAGTAATGCTGACTGTAACGTGTGGTACAGGAGTATAGGGTACAGTAATGCTGACTGTAACGTGTGGTACAGGAGTATAGAGTACAGTAATGCTGACTGTAACGTGTGATGTAGGAGTATAGGGTACAGTATTACTGACTGTACCCTGTGGTACAGTACTAGCTGCCAGAGTGCTGCACTTGTCTTATACACACACAACATAAATCTATAGATTAACATTTTCAGTTCATAAATGTATAGTTCCCATTGGTACCTACACATGACCAAAAATACCATCGAACCTTTGCAATCAGTTTTATAAATTGCCAATGTTTGGTATGTGTGTTGAATCCCCCTTCAATACCTACGAGGAGTGTTCCCAGGGTCAACGCCCTAGCGGCTGGCTCCCACACCAGACCTTCATAGGGGACACACATTGAGCACTAGCAATAGTCTAACAGTAAATGTATTTTCTTTAATCTATACAGGTAAAATTATGATTCACTTTGTGTATGTTTTAAACAGTGATCGTGAACCTGGTTTATAAGTTACAGATAGGGTTGAACACGCCTCTTTGATATATAACTTTATATATATATATATTGATATGAAAATTGGTGTGTGTAGAGAGTAATGAGCCGGGTCTAAGAGTGTTCTACCGCTTAGTAAACATGATGTTTGTTGGTGGTTGTGTGGCCGTGGTAGCCAGGCACTGGATCACCGTAGCGTTCATCACATTAATGGCATCACCGTTGCAAGATGTCCAAGGTGTACACAGGTTACACTGTGTCTCCAAAGAAGCTGCCCCTCACCATTGTATGAAAGTACAAGGGAGTACACGAACGTGAAGGGGAAGTACAAGCTAGTACATTGAGAATTCGGGGCAAGGTCAGGCAGTACTCCCGCTAGTTGCTGTGTGTCAGTGAGGTTGTGTTGACAGTTGTGTTGCTAGGTGTTTCTTAGTTTTAATAACAAGAAATTAGATTACTGAGAATGTTTGATATCCTGGATAACACCTCAGAATACTACACGTGACACATTGATGCTTCGGAATATAGTGTACTACACTATACTGTTTGTATGTTCAAAATGGTATAAAATACTGTCACATGTGTAACAGTTGGGTATCTTTAGTGATGAAATGTTCTCCAGGCTGAGGGACTGACCACCGCAAATATTTTTTCTCCAAGGTTGATGGACTGTTTACATCATCTTTATTTCGCTACTCTACCCGCTACCTCTGTATGTGACTGAAGAAGTCTACTGTGTAGGCGAAACGTTTCGTCAGTAAAGATACCCAACTGTTGTACATGTGTCTTAATCTTACCCATTTGTAATTGCTGGGGTCTAGGCTCATCCTGTCTGCCTCCTAACTGACCGTGATATATTTTACTTTCTGACCTCATTCGATGTATCATACTTATTCTTTCAGCTGTGTATGGAGCATGCCTCCACTTCATTCAGGTCATTCCACTTTGCGTGTTCGCGCCAGTCTTAATATAGGTAAGGGACGTCACCTTACCTAGAAGTGATGCTGTGGAGGAGGTGCCACATTTCCTGATGCATCTTAGTGTGTGTGTGTGTACTCATATATGGTTGCAGGAGTCGTTTCACAGCTCCTGGCCCCGCCTCTTCCCTGGTCGCTACTAGGTTCTCTCTCTCTCTGGCTGCAAGAGCCTTATCATACCTCTTCTTAAAGCTATGTATGGATCCCACCTCTACCACTTCACTCTAGATTGTTCCACTTCCTGACAACTCTAAGGTTGAAGAAATACTTTCTAATATTGTGTGACTCGTCTGAGTTTTCAACTGCCCCTCTTGTTCGTATTTCCCGTCTCTGAAACATTCTGTTCCTGTTCATCTTGTCATTTCATCTCAATATTTTCCTCGTCCTTACCATATCCTCCCCAGTCTTCCTGTCTTCTACTGTCATCATGTTGAGTTCCCTTAATCTCTCTTAATAGAACATATCCTTAGCTCCGGGACTAGTCTTGTTGCAAGTCTCTGCACTTTCTCCAGTTTCTTGATATGCTTGACCAGGTGTGGGTTCCATACTGGTGCTGCGTACTCCAATATGGGCCTGACGTACACGGTGCACGGTGTCCTGAATGACTCCTTATTTAGATGTCGAAAAACTGTTCTTAGATTTGCCAGACGCACATTTTCTGTATCAGTTATTTGGTTGATGCAAACTTTTGTGAGTGTGTATGTGTGCGCGTGGATGGGTGTGGATGGGTGTGGATGGGTAGGGAAAAAGATGAACATGAGAGATGGTGGCGGGGGAGAAGTCATTATATTTGCCAGGAAGGGGGCCTGCAGGAGGGGGTGGATGTCGAGTTAGAGGGAGTTTAGTTGGGGAAATGTCTAGGTGTGGAGGAAGGGGTGCGAGACGTGTGGTGGGGAGAAAGGGGGAGTTAGTATTCACTTTACGCAACACCTGTTGGCAGTGTGTGTGGGGGGGCCATATTCTCCCTTCACCTCCTCCCATCCTCTCTCTCCTATTCCTATATTTTCTCCCATATTCCCCTAACCTCCGTTATCCCTTCTTTCAGTTATCCCTCACTTCAATATTGTTCATCCCTCACCCTATTCCCTATCCTCTGAGACTCCCTGCCCCTGGCAAACGTCTCCAGTTCTGCCAACTCACTCACTCTCTCCTCCAACACACGTAGCTAAAATGTTGCTCAGCTCCGTCCTCTCCCTCACTCTCCCTCACACTCACCACCAGTGCTGGCCAGCCACTCACCACACATGCACAACTTAAAACGCACTGAAATTTGAAGTTGATATTTACAAAAAGTGACAAAACGTTAAGTGACGTGTTTTATGTGGTGTTAATGTTGAAAAGTAATTGTGTTGACATGTGCATGTGTGTGTGTTTCCGTCAAGACGAAAGTTAAGAAGTGTAGAGCGTCTTGACTTCAGAAGCAGAAGTATCTGTCAGTGAGGCGTGTATGATATCACGGGTTCCTTGACATCTGTCAAGTAAGTTGTGTGAATGGACGGATACGATAACTAGTTGTGTAATAACTTACATGTGACTACTGGAACAGATCGCTATGCTGTGTGCCACATGTGTATCGTACCTATTAGTGTTCTCCTGTAGTGTGATGGGGGCGGAGTGTTGCGCCAGGTGTTGCCCAGCTGATCACTGCATCACCAGATAACTATCATTATCCCTAACATAAATAATATCACCGTTACTTTGTCATTTTTGTTTAGTCTTTACAACAGTTATTCCAGACACAACCTCCTTATATGAAGGTAAATTAAATTTTTGCCACCGATGGGAATAATTAATTTATCGTGTCTCACATTGCACTAGCAGTGTTGGAAACTTACCCAGAATTTGCTTAGAATTTCTGGTCTGTTTTTCATTAGTGTGATTGTGACAGATCGCATAAGATTCTCTACAGTCTCTATATTTTTTAGTAAGTAAAGAATCGTGTACATAGTGTTCAGCAAGGTGACCCTGAAAATATATTGGTGAGGTTTGAATGTGCATCCAGGGGTAGGAGCCCTCTTCTTCAGAAATAGGAAGGGTGCCACTTACCCCCAAAGGATGCTTGCCTCATTAAGAATCCAGCATCTCTCTCAGCATAAACAGTGGGGATATTTTCCCCGTCGTTAAAATCTGCTGACGCTTATGACCAATGACACGAAATGAATTATGGATGTGGAATGTGAAAAATTGATTTTGAATAGTTACTTCCTATGTGATTATGATTTATGTAATGTGACAGTGAGCTGGTCATGACAGTAGCAAGTTGGTGATGATAATGTTAGAAGAGGTACATAAACGGTTCTGGTGTTGAGGATCCTATTCTTGTTAGGTAGGTTCGTCAGGAAACAGGACAAGCGTCTCCTGACGCGGGTCTTAGTCATGTGATGACCCACAGCTGGAGCTTTCTTCGAAATTTTAAGTCGATATATCACTTAAATTTTAATACAAATTAATTATGCCATACCACAACAATAGAAGAATCATTACTCTTAGACGACAAAATTTTTTTTTAAGCGTGAATTGAAAAAAGATTTTAGCAACACTATTATATAGTCGGATCACATAGATACAAACTAGAATATTGATGTCTTCTGTTTCCTGGAATCTAGATTGAGAACCTTCTCCCAAGTTACCTGCATGTCATTTATAATTTAAAATTACCTGATTGTTGTGTGATTTATGTTTAAAAGAACTTTCACTCGTAGTCCTACTAAGAACTTGCTTCATTCATAGTCCTACCAAGAACTTGCTTCATTCATAGTCCTACCAAGAACTTGCTTCATTCATAGTCCTACTAAGAACTTGCTTCATTCATAGTCCTACCAAGAACTTGCTTCGTTCATAGTCCTACCAAGAACTTGCTTCGTTCATAGTCCTACCAAGAACTTCATTCATAGTCCTACCAAGAACTTGCTTCATTCATTCATAGTCCTACCAAGAACTTATTCACAACCCTGCAAAATAAACGTGTAATATGATGGTATTCTTGTGTCAGCTTCGCCAATAACAACATGACTATTTATGTTGCAGTTACTGTTTCTATGTGATGCTTCACCTGGTCACAATAACAGTGAAGCCATCCTGGGAGACTATAATGCCAGACTTAGTATTGAAGGTGTGGCACGGCTGTGGCAGCCAGTTTTCACCTGACACTTGTTTGGCGTGGAGTGTGGCTCTGATGCAACCACCTGCTCCGAAGATATATACCTCCTTATTTTTAAAGGAGTGGAGGGGTAAGCCAGCAGAAGGCCTCGGTCAGATGACCAAAGCTCCAGCGGCGGGTCATCATTAAGACCCGCGTCAGGAAACACTTGTCCTGTTTCCTGACGAATGTTACCTAAGTTAACCTGCGAAATAGAGGAAGTGAAAGATGGAGAAAGTGTAATGTAGAGTTAGAGTCTGGGCCCTAGTTATTCCTCACCCTCCTCCCTCCCATCCACCACTCCACTCCTTCATCCCACTCCCCTCCCCATCCTTCCCTACATCCTTCTTCCCTCTCCATCCTCATCCTTTTCCTTCCTTCCTCTGGGCATTTCCGCGTGATCGCTTAATCTAAAATTATTCTCTTGTGCGTCGAGATTCCGCTCATTGTATTGGCTATCTTCCACACTAGGTTCCCGGGCACACGCGGTGGGCCCCACACACGGGGCCCCACACACAGGTGGACCCCACACACAGGTGTAGCCTCTGGGTACACATGCCACATAAATAACACCAATTTACACCCGACGAGACATCCAGTCACATATAACCTTATATATTCACTAATATTCCTTCAGTCACACGTCCTGTCTCTCACTGGCTACACTTGACCCTTTTCATTTTCTTACGAGCTCTCCCTAACTTATATTAAGCAGTATCCTAAAGTTGTTTTGCAACAGATAAGACAATTGCAGATATGAATCTAGATGAACTGTTAACCATTTTCTTGGGCCTAGTTCCTTGGCCTTTTGTGTATCCATATGCTCTTCCTTCTGCCATCCAATGGATGGGTATGGTGTGCACAGTAATCTAGGCTTCGTCGGCAAAATTTAATCCCTAATTCCTGCACTAAGTTTTGCAACCTCTCGCGAATCTTGCAAAAGCACCGAGTCATCAGCAGAGCTCCGTTGTGGCGACTCGTACTTGATATTAAATGATTCGTTATTTAATTCTTGACTTCTAAGTCACTAATATTGATTTTTTTTTAAGAAGGCCATCATTACCCGCCCTGACTAACTACAGTGACATCACAATACTGTGTTAAGACGACTTAGTAACTAGTTCAGTGTGGTCTGGTGTACATGGTGAGTCAGTGTGTGTGTGTGTAATCCCAGACCCCTCCCCCATCCCCCCCACAAACAAATACAAACACACGCCAGACGCGAAAGTAGATGGAAGCAAGTGTCGGCGGATCCGGTTGAATGACTGGTCTCAGGCGAGGTATTCATGTTATGGTTGAAGCTTGAATACACCCGCAGTGTGCTGCGACTCTTGTATAACACCTTTACATTGGGGGAGGAAAAGCTTCCTGTGTTTGCCTGTCATATCCTTGTCGTATCAAGTCGGTAACTTGATCAAGTTCGACACTGAGCGAAACTTTATAATAAAAGCTTGTGTAGGTATGGTAGAGGAGAGGTGGTAGTTTGAGGTAGGACCAGGAGCTGAAACTCAACCCCCAGCAGACACAACACTGTAAGTACAACTCAGTAAGCACACGCAATCGTCGTCGGGGATTAATAATACATAATCTAGCGCTAAAGAATTACTGCAGGTGACGTCAGTGCTCTTCATTGATTGTGTGTGTGTGTGTGTGTGTGTGTATACGTGTGTACGTTTGTACTCAAATAGTTGTGGTTGCAGGGGTCGAGTCACAGATCCTGGCCCCGCCTCTTCGCTGGTCGCTACTAGGTCCACACACTCCCTTCGTCATGAGCTTTATCGAACGTCGTCTTAAAGCTATGTATGGATCCTGCCTCCACTACATCACTCTCCTGTGTGTGTGTGTGTGTGTGTGCGCGCGCGTGCGCGTGCGTGCGTGCGTGTGTGTGTCTTGTTTAATAGCTGAGTTGTTGTCAGGTATTTATGGTTTCGGGTGTGAAGATGGTCGAGTCTCCCGTCAGTATTTAAAGTACATACGACCAGTTTCAACAGTTCCCTGCGTCGTATCACCTCTAATTCCTCCTAAGGCTCAATATGCGTTTCCTTACGCCTTTATGGCTCTTTTATGTCAGTAAAGTTTACCTATTTTCCCATGTCACTTTTGTATAACTCAAGTCTGTTCCAGTATATCCTATCAAGTCACCCGAGTATTGAAATAAGAATCCTCCATATCATTATGTCCTCATCAATGCTCGTTCTTATTCTTGTTGGTTTTACATTGTCAGGTATATTATTTACATATACTAGAAACAACAGTGATCTGATTACTGATATGCCTCCTGACTAGAGCCGTCAACACAGGACAGTATTCCAGGCGAGAGAGCACAAGTATACCTTTGAACCTTTGAAGAGTTTCGAGAGTATCTACTCTCTGAGCCCGGCCATGGGCCAGGCTCGTCTGGTGCTTGCCTGGTCAACCAGGCTGTTGCTGCTGGAGGCCCGCTGCCCCACATATCCATCACAGCCTGGTTGATCTGGCACCTGGTGAAGATATTTGTCCAGTTTCCTCTTGAAGGCTTCTACACTGGTTCCAGCCGTGTTTCGGATATCTTCTGGTAAGATGTTGAATAGTCTGGGACCCCGGATGTTAATACAGTGCTCCCGTATTGTCCCCACCGCACCCCTGCTCCTCACTGGGTTTATTTTACACTTTCTCCCATATCTCTCACTCCAGTATGTTGTTATGGCAGTGTGCAGATTTGAATAGTGTCATCATTGGCAGTATTTCTCATGAAAGTTCTCATTATCCATCCCGACATTTGTCAAGCTTTAGCAACATTTATCTTATTGTGTCACTAAATTAAATGACAGGTCAGTTAACATTATAGCCAGATTCTTCACATGTTCGTCCAGACGCCTCCTCTTGTATAGCCATTCTTCGCCTTCTGTCTTTTACGTATTGTTTAGTCCACTGGAGCACTTTTTTTCCTGTCATATCCGCTGTGGGGACATCGCTTCCCACAGCTTTCCAAACCAGGCTTCATGGCTTGATTAATCAGGCTGTTAGTGTCAGCAACAAAGTCTAATTTTTGCATCTGGCACTGGTGGGAGACTGTCATATTCTTTATAATCCAGGAACATGACGTTCGTCCATTCCTGACTTCGACTTTATTTCTGTTGGTGTCTAAGAACTCTGACTGGATCGTATGACAGTTCTTGGCATCTCTGAAGCTTACCGGGTTTCTCTTGAAGGTCTCTCTCTGGAGGCGCTCCAACACACACTTCCTGACCATCTTCTCAGGAACTTTGGCCATCATGTACGTCTGGGCTGCTGGCTTGGAGTCACTCCTCCTGCAATACAAGACCTCAGTGACAGATGCATTATAATTTACGCCTGAAAATCCTCAGATGTGTACACGCAAGACGCAACTTACGAAAGCAAGAGACTCGACAGACGGTGCAAAATACCTCATTGAAACGCAGTAGTGCATTGATTACAGTAAGGCAACACAATAAATGTAAGGGGCCCAAGACTATTCAGCACCCTTATATGCATAAGAGGGATTAACAACACATCACTTGCTGTCTTCACGTGGGAACTGGAGGAGCTCCTCAAATCTGTCCTAATCAACAGGGCTGATCAGGACAGATTTGGACTGCGTGCGTCCAGCAGTAACAGCCTGGTTGATCAGGCTTGATCCACCAGGAGGCCTTGTCTGAGACTCCGCGGGGGGGGGGCGGTTGACCCCCGAAAAACATCCTTCACGTATCCCTCAGGTAACTTGTGCAGACGAGACCTGTCTGGAGTGAGTGAAGTATGTAGGGTCTGGTGTGGCTGTTGACCTAGTTTATACTGGGCTTCTGGGGAAGAGAGGGAGGGCAGGCTCTTGGATGGGGAGGGAGATCTGGGACGGTTGATGGTGGGCAAAGTGGGGGTGAGGGTTGGTAGGATGGGGTGGGAGGGGTGAGGGGATGGTCTTGGATGCTGGGGGAAGTAATCAAACAGTTCAACATTTAAACATTTAAAGAGGAACCATCACACGTGACCAGTCTCTTATTATTTAGCCAAGTTGTACTCGCCTATATAGATGTATTCTACATGTACTCACCTAGTACTCTGTGTACTAACAGTTGTACTTGCCAAGTTGTACTCGCCTAGTTACTTTTGGTGAGTTCCGAGAGTGTTTCTACTCCCAGAGCCCGGCCATGGGCCAGGCTCGTTTGGTGCTTGCCTGGTCAGTCAGGCTGTTGCTGTTGGTGTCACATCCATCACAGCCTGGTTGATCTGACACCTGGTGAAGACTTCTACGCTTAGCTCAGCAGTGTTTCTAGTATCTTCTGGTGAGATGTCGAATACTCTGGGGCCACGAATGTTGATAGTGTTATTGTACTAACCTATAAGTTATCACCTAGTACTGAGTTGTACTCACTCTCCTAGTTCTACCTAGTAATGGATGCGAGGATCGAAATTCAGCTCCTGGTCCCGCCTCTTAACCACACATCAACGGTAACACACTATTCTTCCCTTAGGAACTGTATCGTACCCATTCTTAAACTGTGTATGGAATCTGCTTCCACTTGCTCATTTCGGTCGTTCCACTTGTAGCCACCCTCAGACTGAACGAGTACGTTCTGACGTTCGTAGCGCTCGTTTACGCCTGTAACTCCACTGGTAGACGTTCTCAGGAGAATATTGTCGGCTTGCGGGCCGCTAGCAGCGACAGCCTGGTCTTAGGCCGGGCTGCGAGGGGACGAGGACTGGTCACAGCCATGTTGGTATGCCTTGTAGAGCAGTCTGAGTATCTTCTACGTCGTGGTCATGTCTCTGCTGCTTCTCTTTCCCAGTGATATAAGGAGTATCCTGGTGATGTTTTAACACGTGTTAACACCGCGGTATTATCCTGGTGATGTTTTAACACGTGCTAACACCGCGGGATTATCTTAGGTATGTTTTCCAAACTTGGGTTGATATTGATGTAGTTGAAAATGATGTGCTTGTGGCTCTCACTCACACGTGTTTGCTTTCTCTGTCTCCCAGTTTGTTTACCAACTGCTGCCAACAGTCACCGAATCAGCTAAGTTATGATAGTTCTATCGGACCGCGAGCTGCTGGCACCAACAGCCTCATTAATCTGGATGATCGACAGAGAAGTCTATCAGGCTGGTCTGCAGTGGTAGAACTCTTGAAATCGGTCACAGGCTGTCAACAGCAACAGCCTGGTATGTCACAGACAACTATGTTCAGTCTCTGAGGATTGTTTCTTGGCGGAAACTAGGTGCTAGATCAACCAGGCTGTGATGGATATGGGGACAGTTGGCCACCAGCAGCAACAGCCTGGTTGACCAGGCTCCGTGAGTAGAAAGACTCTCGGAACTCATCAAAAGTATATCAAAGGAGATTCGTGAGTGCAATCAGGTATATCGTGCAAGGTGAATGCTGCAACAGTCTGTTTGATTATGAGGTCAACGGAGACGTCTGGCATCAGACAGGGTAACTACAAGTATAGAAGTCTCAAAAAACAGTCACAGGTATGAGAGTCATGGTCAGACTGAGGATTGATTCCTGGTGGTTGTGTGCGCGTCGCGCTGGTGCCCAGCTCAAGGTCACAACTACACCACAATGTGTGCTATATGTGCGCGTCAGCTTGTCCACTCAAGGTCACTAACACATGTGTGTGTCATCCTCCGCTGGTAGTAAGGAAACTACCACAATGTTTGTAGCCGTCTGGACCATTCAAGTCCAAGTCACACAAGGAGTTGTGATGCGGGTCGGTGGTCCCATAGGTAAGCTACACACAGTGTTTGTGTGCGCGTCAGATGACGTCTGGCAAATCACCACAATGTGTGTTGTTAGCGTCGCGTGTGCCCAGCTCAAGGTCACAACTACACCACAATGTGTGTTGTATGCGCGTCGCGCTGGTGCCCAGCTCAAGGTCACAACTACACCACAATGTGTGTTGTATGCGCGTCGCGCTGGTGCCCAGCTCAAGGTCACAACTACACCACAATGTGTGCACATATATGTAGAACACGTTATTATTGTGCAACGTTTCCAACGTTGTTCACGTAAATGTTGTGCGGTCCAATACACAAATAACCCGAACATAGAAGAGAGAAGCTTACCACGACGTTTCGCTCAGTCTTGGACCATTTACAAAGTCCAAGTCAGAGAGAGAGAGAGAGGGGGATGGATAGCATGAGAGAGAGCTACCAGAGGCTCTTGCTGTCTCGTCAGATGACGTTGCAAATGCTTCCCAATTGTTATAGCCACGGTTTAATTTTTATTTGTTATTTTATAAATGTGCTGTTTTTGAGCACATCTATTATCTCTCTACTTCCTCTTCGTAACCTTTCTCGTCTTTAACACCTTAATTTGTGCGAGATTGATCAAGTTTTGTCCACCCGGTGTAAAGTGTGTTCACATCACCCAACATGAAATATACCCTCTCTCTGGCAGGCCCAGGAGCTTGAGGTGTACCCCAAGAGGCAGAGGTTGGTAAGTAGAGAGCATGAGGCAGGGGTGGGTGGGAGAGCAGGGTGTGGGTGGTGGTGAGAGAGCAAGTGTGGGTGGAGCACCGCCCTGCCTACCGTGTGTGTGTGAGCATGACAGTTCCGTCAACAAGCTAACAGACCATCATGGAGGGGGTGGCAGACGCATGCACCCACACGCCTTCTCTCACTCTACCTCCCTACCTCTATCTCTCAGTCTATCCATGTTTACTAACTCCCCCCCTCTCTTTCCACCTCCATCCTCTCTCATACTCCGTCCCCCTACCATTCTTCCTTCCATTCCTTCCTACACTAAAACATCTACATATGTTACGTGTTTATTTTTGTGTTCTGGTGTTAAATTATTCATTGCTGGTTCAGCATTGTTTTTAGTTCACGTCCAAGGTTACAATTATAACTTATTTTTAAAGGGGTGAAAGGGTGAAAGGTTTTGGGATGGAACTTTCTGTGATTTCTCCGCATTTCACATTTATAAAGTCCGACACTTCTTGTGGGTTTTTTTTCAGTTCATTGTGTTTCAACAAGAACCTTATTATATCGTTGGTGAATACTTACGTCATGCTTGTTTTCTGCCTTTTGTGTTGTCGTTGTTTTTGTTGCATTATGTTATGGCAGCAGTGGTCGCTGGCTGCTAGATGTTCATCTTGCTCGACTCCCTCACCAGCATCCTCACTCTCAATATTAAGTATAATCTTGATAATTCACCAACTACATTCTTTCTCTGTGGCAGAGAAATTCTTTGACAGTTTTGTTTTCTATATCTTGTATTTCATGTTGGTCTTCTCTCTCCCACTTCCTCTCCCCAGTCTTATTTAAGAGGGAGTTTTACTTTTCTTCTGTTATCTGTTAGTGTTATCTTTCAGTGGTGTTTATGATACCTTTGATGAGTTTCGAGAGTCTTCCTACTCCCGGAGCCCGGCCATGGGTCAGGCTCGTCTGGTTAACCAGGCTGTTGCTGCTGGAGGCCCGCTGCCCCCACATATCTCTTCACCAGGTGCCAGATCAACCAGGCTGTAAGTTACTTGTCCGGTTTTCTCTTGAATACGTCTACACTTGTTCCACCAGTGTTTCTGATATCTTCTAGTAAGATATTGAATAATCTGGGGCCACGAATGTTGATAGTGTACTCTTATTGTGCCCACCGCACCCCTTCTTTTCGCTGGGGTTATTTTACACTTCTTCCCATATCTCTCGCTCCAGTATGTTATGGCAGTGTGCAGATTTAGGACCAAGCCCTCTTTACTTTCCAGGTATATATTATGATGTATCTCTCTCTCATCAGCTCCTGTGAGTACTTTTTTAAGACTTTAAGGCGTTCCCAGTAATTTAAATGCTTTACTGGCTCTGTAAACGATCTTTGTTTGCTCCAGCTCTTCTGCCCTGAACGGGGCCGTCAACACTGAGCAATATTCTGAATGAGGGAGCACTAGCGATTTGAAAAGTGTCGCCATTGGCATTATTTACCTTGTTTTCAAGGTTCTCAATACCAACCTCCACCTCTTAGTTCTTAGTTCATCTGATCTTTTGAAATTGTCGGTATTTATGTATACGACTTTCAGGAGCTTTTTTAAAATACTACTGTCACTGTTTTACACTGCTGTAACTTTTATATACTGTTGTCACTGTTATACACGGCTGTTACTGTTATACACGGCTGTCACTGTTATACACGGCTGTCACTGTTATACACGGCTGTCACTGTTATACACGGCTGTCACTGTTATACACGGCTGTCACTGTTATACACGGCTGTCACTGTTATACACGGCTGTCACTGTTATACACGGCTGTCACTGTTATACACGGCTGTCACTGTTATACACGGCTGTCACTGTTATACACGGCTGTCACTGTTATACACGGCTGTCACTGTTATACACGGCTGTTACTGTTATACACGGCTGTTACTGTTATACACGGCTGTCACTGTATACACGGCTGTCACTGTTATACACGGCTGTCACTGTTATACACGGCTGTCACTGTTATACACGGCTGTCACTGTTATACACGGCTGTCACTGTTATACACGGCTGTCACTGTTATACACGGCTGTTACTGTTATACACGGCTGTTACTGTTATACACGGCTGTCACTGTTATACACGGCTGTCACTGTTATACACGGCTGTCACTGTTATACACGGCTGTCACTGTTATACATGGCTGTCACTGTTTTGTATATTGCTGTCACTGTTTTGTACAGCTGTCACTGTTTTATATATTTCTGTCACTGTTTTGTACACTGCTGACACTTTCACACAATTTTGACATTGTTTCACATACCGTTGTCACTGTTTTAAAGACTTGTCACTTTTTGGGTGGAGCGGGTAGCGGGTAAAGTGGAAGAATGTGGCAAGGGAGAAACTTGTAGAGGTCTTGTCTGGTGGACTTTGGGTTGATTGGTGCGGTTAGTATGGGGTTAAGCTGTGTGGGATGGTGGCTGAAACTGAGGAGGATTGTGGTTGCAGATAGGATGGGTGAGTAAGCTGGAAGGTGGTTTCTAGGATGGGTGAGTAAGTAAGCTGGAAGGTGGTTTTTAGGATGGGTGAGTAAGTAACCTGGAAGGTGTTTTTAGGATGGGTGAGTAAGTAAGCTGGAAGGTGTTTTTAGGATGGGTGAGTAAGTAAGCTGGAAGGTGTTTTTTAGGATGGGTGTACTAGTAAGCTGGAAGGTGTTTTTTAGGATGGGTGAACTAGTAAGCTGGAAGGTGTTTTTAGGATGGGTGAGTAAGTAAGCTGGAAGGTGTTTTTTAGGATGGGTGTACTAGTAGGCTGGAAGGTGTTTTTTAGGATGGGTGAACTAGTAAGCTGGAAGGTGGTTTTTAGGATGGGTGTACTAGTAGGCTGGAAGGTGTTTTTTAGGATGGGTGAACTAGTAAGCTGGAAGGTGTTTTTTAGGATGGGTGTACTAGTAAGCTGGAAGGTGGTTTTTAGGATGGGTGTACTAGTAAGCTGAAAGGTGTTTTTTAGGATGGGTGAACTAGTAAGCTGGAAGGTGGTTTTTAGGATGGGTGAGTTAGTAAGCTGGAAGGTGTTTTTAGGATGGGTGT
>WNWK01001260.1:0-37500 GCA_009830355.1 Cherax destructor | reverse complement strand
CACCACACAACACACACACACACACACACACACACAACACACACACACACCACACAACACACACACAACACACACTGCAGTATAATAACTGGTAAGGAGCCACCAGCACCTCGCAGCGTGGTGCTGCCAGCTTCAGTAGTCTTTCAGTGCTTTGCCTGAACCGTTGTCCTCCCTCTCTCTCCTTGGCTCTTGTAGCTCTCCCTCACGTTATTGTGCTCCCTCCCTCCCACTCACTCCTCTCCTGCTCTGTAGCTCCTCAGTTATTGTGCTCCTCCCACCACTCCCTCACTCCTCTTGTCCTGCAGCGTCTCACCTCACGTTAGTGCTCCCCCTCCCACCACTCCCTCTCACTCCCCTCGGTTCCCTCATACTCACTTACTAACACTGAATCAAACCGAATTTAGGAATGCGGGGCAGGCTACCTCCTGACCTTTCTTGGGCTTGTTTTGACGTATTCAACATGAGACTTAAAAGCCTATCATACTCACTCTTGAAACTGTGTAAACAGATTTTGGAGGATTACATGTCACATCTGCACTCACACTTTGATCCATCATGACTTGCAAGCATTTAAAACACACAGTTGACATTGGTACAGCATCACCTGTGTGTACCATCAGTTGACTTGGTAAGCATTGTGTGTACCATCAGTTGACTTGTCAATCACACTGGGATCATCTGTGACGGCAGGCTGTGAACTGCCATCTGTGAGCGCTCAAGCGGGCTGCACTTAACGCTGAAGCGCCGCCTGGGAGCCACGCCCCCTCGGGCAGAGGGGGGCGTGTGAGGTGATATACGCACCCCCTCCCCCTGAATCCCCCCCGGTTGATATACCTGCCCCCCTCTTCCCTTACATTCCTAGACACGCACCTCAAGTAAGGACGAAGACACGTACCTCGTGCGTGGTGGAGAGACGTGCATTTTTACAGTAAGCACGTGCACCGACTTGCACCACGTGCTAAGATGGAACGTGCCAGGCTTGTAGATACCATGGAGGAGGACCTTCAGTAAGTATAACCCCTTAACCTCCCTCTCCAGGGCTTCTACTCTACTCCCTAATCTTCCTTTCCTCTTACTCTCTCCCTTCCCTCTCCCTCTTTGTTCTCCCCCCCCCCCTTTTTTGTTTCATAAAATACATCTGTTGGCATCTCTTGTTGGCGTGATAGAGAAGAGATAGTATCTCTCTCTCTCTCTCTCTCTCTCTCTCTCTCTCTCTCTCTCTCTCTCTCTTTACACAGGGTTTGACAAGGTTAGGTTAAGGATCCCTAACTTTTTTGACAAGTGCCACACATCATTCTCTCTCTCTCTCTCTCTCTCTCTCTCTCTCTCTCTCTCTCTCTCTCTCTCTCTCTCCGTGTCAAAATTCGTATATTCTTGGGGAAGCGTTATACTCGTAGGGGTGTGCGGAACGGGAGGTAATGAGGTTTGATTTGAGGTAAGGGAGAGAGTAGTGTACATTCCTCAGGTCAGGTACTTCACCAGTAGTATGTGTGGCACCAAGGTCGGCAGCATGATGTGTGGCACCAAGGTCGGCAGCATGATGTGTGGCAGCAAGGTCGGCAGCATGATGTGTGGCAGCAAGGTCGGCAGCATGATGTGTGGCAGCAAGGTTACCAGCATGATGTGTGGCACCAAGGTTACCAGCATGATGTGTGGCACCAAGGTTAAAAGCATGTGTGGCACCAAGGTTACCAGCATGATGTGTGGCACCAAGGTTACCAGCATGTGTGGCACCAAGGTCACCAGCATGATGTGTGGCACCAAGGTCGGCAGCATGATGTGTGGCACCAAGGTCGGCAGCATGATGTGTGGCACCAAGGTTACCAGCATGATGTGTGGCACCAAGGTTACCAGCATGATGTGTGGCACCAAGGTTACCAGCATGATGTTTGGCACCAAGGTTACCAGCATGATGTTTGGCACCAAGGTTACCAGCATGATGTGTGGCACCAAGGTTACCAGCATGATGTGTGGCACCAAGGTTACCAGCATGATGTGTGGCACCAAGGTTACCAGCATGATGTGTGGCACCAATGTTACCAGCATGATGTGGGGCACCAAGGTCACCAGCATGATGTGTGGCACCAAGGTCGGCAGCATGATGTGTGGCACCAAGGTCACCAGCATGTGTGGCACAAGGCCAATGATGGTGGCACCAGGTCACAGATGTGTGGCACCAAGGTCACCAGCATGATGTGTGGCACCAAGGTCACCAGCATGATGTGTGGCACCAAGGTCACCAGCATGATGTGTGGCACCAAGGTCACCAGCATGATGTGTGGCACCAAGGTCACCAGCATGATGTGTGGCACCAAGGTCACCAGCATGATGTGTGGCACCAAGGTCACCAGCATGATGTGTGGCACCAAGGTCACCAGCATGATGTGTGGCACCAAGGTCACCAGCATGATGTGTGGCACCAAGGTCACCAGCATGATGTGTGGCACCAAGGTCACCAGCATGATGTGTGGCACCAAGGTCACCAGCATGATGTGTGGCACCAAGGTCACCAGCATGATGTGTGGCACCAAGGTCACCAGCATGATGTGTGGCACCAAGGTCACCAGCATGATGTGTGGCACCAAGGTCACCAGCATGATGTGTGGCACCAAGGTCACCAGCATGATGTGTGGCACCAAGGTCACCAGCATGATGTGTGGCACCAAGGTTCACCAGCATGATGTGTGGCACCAAGGTCACCAGCATGATGTGTGGCACCAAGGTCACCAGCATGATGTGTGGCACCAAGGTCACCAGCATGATGTGTGGCACCAAGGTCACCAGCATGATGTGTGGCACCAAGGTCACCAGCATGATGTGTGGCACCAAGGTCACCAGCATGATGTGTGGCACCAAGGTCACCAGCATGATGTGTGGCACCAAGGTCACCAGCATGATGTGTGGCACCAAGGTCACCAGCATGATGTGTGGCACCAAGGTCACCAGCATGATGTGTGGCACCAAGGTCACCAGCATGATGTGTGGCACCAAGGTCACCAGCATGATGTGTGGCACCAAGGTCACCAGCATGATGTGTGGCACCAAGGTCACCAGCATGATGTGTGGCACCAAGGTCACCAGCATGATGTGTGGCACCAAGGTCACCAGCATGATGTGTGGCACCAAGGTCACCAGCATGATGTGTGGCACCAAGGTCACCAGCATGATGTGTGGCACCAAGGTCACCAGCATGATGTGTGGCACCAAGGTCACCAGCATGATGTGTGGCACCAAGGTCACCAGCATGATGTGTGGCACCAAGGTCACCAGCATGATGTGTGGCACCAAGGTCACCAGCATGATGTGTGGCACCAAGGTCACCAGCATGATGTGTGGCACCAAGGTCACCAGCATGATGTGTGGCACCAAGGTCACCAGCATGATGTGTGGCACCAAGGTCACCAGCATGATGTGTGGCACCAAGGTCACCAGCATGATGTGTGGCACCAAGGTCACCAGCATGATGTGTGGCACCAAGGTCACCAGCATGATGTGTGGCACCAAGGTCACCAGCATGATGTGTGGCACCAAGGTCACCAGCATGATGTGTGGCACCAAGGTCACCAGCATGATGTGTGGCACCAAGGTCACCAGCATGATGTGTGGCACCAAGGTCACCAGCATGATGTGTGGCACCAATGTTACCAGCATGATGTGTGGCACCAAGGTCGGCAGCATGATGTGTGGCACCAAGGTCGGCAGCATGATGTGTGGCACCAAGGTCACCAGCATGATGTGTGGCACCAAGGTCACCAGCATGTGTGGCACCAAGGTCACCAGCATGATGTGTGGCACCAAGGTCACCAGCATGATGTGTGGCACCAAGGTCACCAGCATGATGTGTGGCACCAAGGTCACCAGCATGATGTGTGGCACCAAGGTCACCAGCATGATGTGTGGCACCAAGGTCACTAGCAAGTGACACTGGCACTTACCAAGGTCACAATTAATGGACCTCAAGTTTATATCATGACTACACAATTTCTGAGCGCGTGTGAGAGATTGTATTACACCTTGTGTTGACCCCCCTCCACACACACACACACACACACACAGGAGCTATGATTCGACCCCTGCAACCACAAATAGGTGAGTACACAACACACACACACACACACACACACACACACACACACACACACACACACAGGAGCTATGATTCGACCCCTGCAACCACAAATAGGTGAGTACACAACACACACACATACACACACACTGGAATTAACTCAGATGAGTCATGGGGGTTACTAAGTATTTGTTCAGCCTTAGAGTTGTCAGGATGTGGAACAATCTGGAGAGTGAAGGATCCATACATAGCTTTAAGAAGAGGTACGATAAAGCTTTTGGAGCAGGGAGAGAGAGTGGACCTAGTAGGGATCAGCGAAGAGGCGGGGCCAGGAGCTGTGACTCGATCCCTGCAACCACATATAAGTGAAGAATTAGACACTTGTGCAACATTTGGGAATATTGTGGAAACGTTTCGCCACGTAGTGTCAAGCTGGCGAGACATTTCCATATTACACACTCGCCACGTAGTGTCAAGCTGGCGAAACATTTCCATATAACACACTCGCCACGTAGTGTCAAGCTGGCGAGACATTTCCATATTACACACTCGCCACGTAGTGTCAAGCTGGCGAAACATTTCCATATTACACACTCGCCACGTAGTGTCAAGCTGGCGAGACATTTCCATATTACACACTCCACGTAGTGTCAAGCTGGCGAGACATTTCCATATTACACACTCGCCACGTAGTGTCAAGCTGGCGAGACATTTCCATATTACACACTCGCCACGTAGTGTCAAGCTGGCGAGACATTTCCATATTACACACTCGCCACGTAGTGTCAAGCTGGCGAGACATTTCCATATTACACACTCGCCACGTAGTGTCAAGCTGGCGAGACATTTCCATATTACACACTCGCCACGTAGTGTCAAGCTGGCGAGACATTTCCATATTACACACTCGCCACGTAGTGTCAAGCTGGCGAGACATTTCCATATTACACACTCGCCACGTAGTGTCAAGCTGGCGAGACATTTCCATATTACACACTCGCCACGTAGTGTCAAGCTGGCGAAACATTTCCATATTGCACACTCGCCACGTAGTGTCAAGCTGGCGAGACATTTCCATATTGCACACTCGCCACGTAGTGTCAAGCTGGCGAGACATTTTCATATTACACACTCGCCACGTAGTGTCAATCTGGCGAGACATTTCCATATTACACTCGCCACGTAGTGTCAAGCTGGCGAGACATTTCCATATTACACACTCGCCACGTAGTGTCAAGCTGGCGAGACATTTCCATATTACACACTCGCCATGTAGTGTCAAGCTGGCGAGACATTTCCATATTACACTCGCCACGTAGTGTCAAGCTGGCGAGACATTTCCATATTACACACTCGCCATGTAGTGTCAAGCTATTTAGTCAAGCATTTAGTCAAGCTATTTAGTGTAATTTTATTACACACTCGCCACGTAGTGTCAAGCTGGCGAGACATTTCCATATTACACACTCGCCACGTAGTGTCAAGCTGGCGAGACATTTCCATATTACACACTCGCCACGTAGTGTCAAGCTGGCGAGACATTTCCATATTACACACTCGCCACGTAGTGTCAAGCTGGCGAGACATTTCCATATTACACACTCGCCACGTAGTGTCAAGCTGGCGAAACATTTCCATATTGCACACTCGCCACGTAGATATACCTTTGATATACCTTTGAAGAGTTTCGAGAGTATCTACTCTCTGAGCCCGGCCATGGGCCAGGCTCGTCTGGTGCTTGCCTGGTCAACCAGGCTGTTGCTGCTGGAGGCCCGCTGCCCCACATATCCATCACAGCCTGGTTGATCTGGCACCTGGTGAAGATATTTGTCCAGTTTCCTCTTGAAGGATTCTACACTGGTTCCAGCGATGTTTCGGATATCTTCTGGTAAGATGTTGAATAGTCTGGGACCCTGGATGTTAATACAGTGCTCCCGTATTGTCCCCACCGCACCCCTGCTCCTCACTGGGTTTATTTTACACTTTCTCCCATATCTCTCACTCCAGTATGTTGTTATGGCAGTGTGCAGATTTGGGACCAGGCCCTCAAGTACTTTCCATGTATATATTATCATGTATCTCTCTCTCTCCTCCGCTCCAATGAGTACATGTTCAAGACTTGAAGGCGTTCCCAAATAATTTAGATGTTTCAATGGCTCAATGTGAGCCGTAAACGATCTCTGGATTTGTTCCAGCTCTGCTATTTCTCCTGCCCTGAACGGGGCCGTCAGCACTGAGCAGTATTCTAAGTGAGGGAGCACTAGCGATTTGAATAGTGTCACCATCGGCATTATTTCCCTTGTTTTGAAAGTTCTCAATACCCACCCCGTCATCTTCCTGGCTGTTGTGATCTTTGTCTTGTTATGGTCTTTAAACGACAGATCAGCAGGCATAATTATTCCCAAGTCCTTTACGTGTTCCTTTCGTTCTATGTGGTGACCCTCTTGCGTTTTGTACATAGTGTTCCTTTTGAGTTCTTCATTTTTTCCATACCTAAGCAGCTGAAACTTATCACCATTGAACGTCATGTTGTTCTCCACTGCCCATTGGAAGACCCTGCTTATGTCCTCCTGTCAAGCTGGCGAGACATTTCCATATTACACACTCGCCACGTAGTGTCAAGCTGGCGAAACATTTCCATATTGCACACTCGCCACGTAGTGTCAAGCTGGCGAGACATTTCCATATTACACACTCGCCACGTAGTGTCAAGCTGGCGAAACATTTCCATATTGCACACTCGCCATGTAGTGTCAAGCTGGCGAGACATTTCCATATTACACACTCGCCATGTAGTGTCAAGCTGGCGAGACATTTCCATATTACACACTCGCCACGTAGTGTCAAGCTGGCGAAACATTTCCATATTCACACTCGCCACGTAGTGTCAAGCTGGCGAGACATTTCCATATTGCACACTCGCCACGTAGTGTCCAGCTGGCGAACATTTCCATATTACACACTCGCCACGTAGTGTCAAGCTGGCGAGACATTTCCATATTACACACTCGCCACGTAGTGTCAAGCTGGGCGAAACATTTCATATTACACACTCGCCACGTAGTGTCAAGCTGGCGAGACATTTCCATATTCACACTCGCCACGTAGTGTCAAGCTGGCGAACATTTCATATCACACTCGCCACGTAGTGTCAAGCTGGCGAAACATTTCCATATTGCACACTCGCCACGTAGTGTCAAGCTGGCGAAACATTTCCATATTGCACACTCGCCACGTAGTGTCAAGCTGGCGAGACATTTCCATATTACACACTCGCCACGTAGTGTCAAGCTGGCGAGACATTTCCATATTACACACTCGCCACGTAGTGTCAAGCTGGCGAAACATTTCATATTACACACTCGCCACGTAGTGTCAAGCTGGCGAGACATTTCATATTACACACTCGCCACGTAGTGTCAAGCTGGCGAGACATTTACCATATTACACACTCGCCACGTAGTGTCAAGCTGGCGAAACATTTACATATTGCACACTCGCCACGTAGTGTCAAGCTGGCGAAACATTTCCATATTGCACACTCGCCACGTAGTGTCAAGCTGGCGAGACATTTCCATATTACACACTCGCCACGTAGTGTCAAGCTGGCGAGACATTTCCATATTACACACTCGCCACGTAGTGTCAAGCTGGCGAGACATTTCCATATTACACACTCGCCACGTAGTGTCAAGCTGGCGAGACATTTCCATATTACACACTCGCTCATATGTGCGATATTTGTGAATTTTTCCAGTAACAGTATTGTTAATCCTGCCCTGTGTGTGTGTGTGTACTCACCTAGTTGTACTCACCTAGTTGTGGTTGCAGGGGTCGAGTCATAGATCCTGGCCCCGCCTCTTCACTGGCCGCTACTGGGTCACTCCCTGCTCCATGAACTTTATCATACCTCTTCTTAAAGCTATGTATGGAACCTGCCTCCACTACATCGCTTCCCAAGCTATTCCACTTCCCGACTACTCTGTGACTGAAGAAATACTTCCTAACATCCCTGTGATTCATCTGAGTCTTGAACTTCCAACAGTGTCCCCTTGTTGCTGTGTCCCATCTCTGGAACATTCTGTCTCTGTCAACCTTGTCAATTCCTCTCAGTATTTTATATGTCGTTATCATGTCCCCCCTATCTCTCCTGTCCTCCAGTGTCGTCAGGTCGATTTTCCTTAACCTCTCCTCTTAGGACATACCCCTTAGCTCAATGACTAGTCTTGTTGCAAACCTTTGCACTTTCTCGAGCTTCTTCACGTGCTTGGCTAGGTGTGGGTTCCAAACTGGTGCTGCATACTCTAGTATGGGCCTAACGTACACAGTGTACAGGGTCCTGAACGATTCTTTATTAAGATGTCGGAATGCTGTTCTTAGGTTTGCTAGGCGCCCATATGCTGCAGCAGTTATTTGGTTGATGTGCGCCTCAGGAGATGTTCCTGGTGTTATACTGGCCCCGCCTCTTCACTTGCCGCTACTGGGTCACTCTCCCTGCGCCATGAGCTTTATCATACCTCTTCTTAAAACTATGTATGGTTCCTGCCTTCATTACATCACGTCCCAGACTATTCCACTTCCTGACAACTCTGTGACTGTGTGTGTGTGTGTGTGTGTGTGTGTGTGTGTGTGTGTGTGTGTGTGTGTGTGTGTGTGTGTGTACTAAAGGGTAATAGAGGTAGCCACTAGTGTAGTGAAACATGTAGAATGGTGCTACTTGTGTGCTCCTGGTGCTGCCTCTGGTGCTACTTGTGTTGTTCCTGGTGCTGCCTCTGGTGCTACTTGTGTTGCTCCTGGTGCTGCCTCTGGTGCTACTTGTGTTGCTCCTGGTGCTGCCTCTGGTGCTACTTGTGGGGTGCTGTTCCTGGTACTGCCTCTGGTGCTACTTGTGTTGCTCCTGGTGCTGCCTCTGGTGCTACTTGTGTTGCTCCTGGTACTGCCTCTGGTGCTACTTGTGTTGCTCCTGGTGCTGCCTCTGGTGCTACTTGTGTTGCTCCTGGTACTGCCTCTGGTGCTACTTGTGTTGCTCCTGGTGCTGCCTCTGGTGCTACTTGTGTTGCTCCTGGTGCTGCCTCTGGTGCTATTGTGTTGCTCCTGGTACTGCCTCTGGTGCTACTTGTGTTGCTCCTGGTGCTGCCTCTGGTGCTACTTGTGTTGCTCCTGGTGCTGCCTCTGGTGCTACTTGTGTTGCTCCTGGTACTGCCTCTGGTGCTACTTGTGTTGCTCCTGGTGCTGCCTCTGGTGCTACTTGTGTTGCTCCTGGTGCTGCCTCTGGTGCTACTTGTGTTGCTCCTGGTACTGCCTCTGGTGCTACTTGTGTTGCTCCTGGTGCTGCCTCTGGTGCTACTTGTGTTGCTCCTGGTGCTGCCTCTGGTGCTACTTGTGGGGTGCTGTTCCTAGTACTGCCTCTGGTGCTACTTGTTGTCTGGTGCTCCTGGTGCTACTTGTGGTGCCGCTGACTGTCTGTGCTACTTGGAGTGCTGTTCCTGGTACTGCCTCTGGTGCTACTTGTGTTGCTCCTAGTGCTCACTCTGTATCGGTGCCTGCTTGCACTTGTATCTAGCTAAGTTCCTGGCTACAGTTGTCACCTAGTCTACGGTTCCTGGCTTGACAGTTGTCACCTAGCTACGGTTCCTGGCTTGACAGTTGTCACCTAGCTACGGTTCCTGGCTTGACAGTTGTCACCTAGCTACGGTTCCTGGCTTCAGTTGTCACCTAGCTACGGTTCCTGGCTTGACAGTTGTCACCTAGCTACGGTTCCTGGCTTGACAGTTGTCACCTAGCTACGGTTCCTGGCTTGACAGTTGTCACCTAGCTACGGTTCCTGGCTTGACAGTTGTCACCTAGCTACGGTTCCTGGCTTGACAGTTGTCACCTAGCTACGGTTCCTGGCTTGACAGTTGTCACCTAGCTACGGTTCCTGGCTTGACAGTTGTCACCTAGCTACGGTTCCTGGCTTGACAGTTGTCACCTAGCTACGGTTCCTGGCTTGACAGTTGTCACCTAGCTACGGTTCCTGGCTTGACAGTTGTCACCTAGCTACGGTTCCTGGCTTGACAGTTGTCACCTAGCTACGGTTCCTGGCTTGACAGTTGTCACCTAGCTACGGTTCCTGGCTTGACAGTTGTCACCTAGCTACGGTTCCTGGCTTGACAGTTGTCACCTAGCTACGGTTCCTGGCTTGACAGTTGTCACCTAGCTACGGTTCCTGGCTTGACAGTTGTCACCTAGCTACGGTTCCTGGCTTGACAGTTGTCACCTAGCTACGGTTCCTGGCTTGACAGTTGTCACCTAGCTACGGTTCCTGGCTTACAGTTGTCACCTAGCTACGGTTCCTGGCTTGACAGTTGTCACCTAGCTACGGTTCCTGGCTTCACAGTTGTCACCTAGCTACGGTTCCTGGCTTCACAGTTGTCACCTAGCTACGGTTCCTGGCTTCACAGTTGTCACCTAGCTACGGTTCCTGGCTTCACAGTTGTCACCTAGCTACGGTTCCTGGCTTCACAGTTGTCACCTAGCTACGGTTCCTGGCTTCACAGTTGTCACCTAGCTACGGTTCCTGGCTTCACAGTTGTCACCTAGCTACGGTTCCTGGCTTCACAGTTGTCACCTAGCTACGGTTCCTGGCTTCACAGTTGTCAACTAGCTACGGTTCCTGGCTTCACAGTTGTGTTTTAAACAGAAAACACTATACCATTTTTATAACACCATTTATTGTTTTCCTGAGCACTTGTGTCAGTACCGTTTAATTGGCAGAGTTTTAGCGTGTGTACAAGGTATACATGAACGTGCGTGCCAGGTATACATGAACGTGTGTACAAGGTATACATGAACGTGCGTGCCAGGTATACATGAACGTGCGTGCCAGATATACATGAACGTGTGTGCAAGGTATACATGAACGTGCGTGCTAGATATACATGAACGTGTGTACAAGGTATACATGAACGTGCGTGCCAGGTATACATGAACGTGTGTATAAGGTATACATGAACGTGCGTGCCAGGTATACATGAACGTGTGTACAAGGTATACATGAACGTGCGTGCTAGGTATACATGAACGTGTGTGCAAGGTATACATGAACGTGCGTGCCAGGTATACATGAACGTGCGTGCCAGGTATACATGAACGTGTGTACAAGGTATACATGAACGTGTGTACAAGGTATACATGAACGTGTGTACAAGGTATACATGAACGTGTGTGCCAGGTATACATGAATGTGCGTACAAGGTATACATGAACGTGCGTGCCAGGTATACATGAACGTGCGTGCCAGGTATACATGAACGTGCGTGCCAGGTATACATGAACGTGCGTGCCAGGTATACATGAACGTGCGTGCCAGGTATACATGAATGTGTGTACAAGGTATACATGAACGTGCGTGCCAGGTATACATGAACGTGCGTGCCAGGTATACATGAACGTGTGTACAAGGTATACATGAACGTGCGTGCCAGGTATACATGAACGTGCGTGCCAGGTATACATGAACGTGTGTGCAAGGTATATATGAACGTGCGTGCCAGGTATACATGAACGTGTGTGCAAGGTATACATGAACGTGCGTGCCAGGTATACATGAATGTGTGTGCAAGGTATACATGAACGTGCGTGCCAGGTATACATGAATGTGTGTGCAAGGTATACATGAACGTGCGTGCCAGGTATACATGAATGTGTGTGCAAGGTATACATGAACGTGCGTGCCAGGTATACATGAATGTGTGTCAAGGTATACATGAACGTGCGTGCCAGGTATACATGAATGTGTGTCAAGGTATACATGAACGTGCGTGCCAGGTATACATGAATGTGTGTGCAAGGTATACATGAACGTGCGTGCCAGGTATACATGAATGTGTGTCAAGGTATACATGAACGTGCGTGCCAGGTATCATGAATGTGCAAGGTATCATGAACGTGCGTGCCAGGTATACATGAATGTGTGTACAAGGTATACATGAACGTGCGTGCCAGGTATACATGAACGTGCGTGCCAGGTATACATGAACGTGCGTGCCAGGTATACATGAACGTGTGTACAAGGTATACATGAACGTGCGTGCCAGGTATACATGAACGTGCGTGCCAGGTATACATGAACGTGCGTGCCAGGTATACATGAATGTGTGTACTAGGTATACATGAACGTGCGTGCCAGGTATACATGAACGTGGTGCAGGTATACATGAATGTGTGTCCATAGGTATACATGAACGTGCACGTCCAGGTATCATGACGTGCGTGCGTTACTTCTGATTCATATCATTTCATACAATCACCTGTCTGCCCACACATATCTTCCCTGGTTCTACCTCACAGTTATCTTCCCTGTCTACCCCCACATTTCTTCTCTGTCACCCACACATTACTCTTCCTGTCTACCCCCACACATTATCTTCTCTGTCTACCCCACATTATCTTCCCTGTCTACCCCACACATTATCTTCTGTCTACCCACACATTATCTTCCCTGTCTACCCCACACTTATCTTCCCTGTCTACCCCCACACATTTCTTCCTGTCTACCCCCACACATTCTCTTCTCTGTCTACCCCCACACATTCTCTTCTCTGTCTACCCCCACACATTATCTTCCCTGTCTACCCCCACACATTATCTTCTCTGTCTACCCCCACACATTATCTTCCCTGTCTACCCCCACACATTCTCTTCCCTGTCTACCCCACATTATCTTCTCTGTCTACCCCACACATTATCTTCCTGTCTACCCCCACACATTATCTTCTCTGTCTACCCCACACATTATCTTCCTGTCTACCCCCACACATTATCTTCTGTCTACCCCCACACATTCTCTTCTCTGTCTACCCCACACATTATCTTCTCTGTCTACCCCCACACATTCTCTTCTCTGTCTACCCCCACACATTCTCTTCTCTGTCTACCCCACACATTATCTTCTCTGTCTACCCCCACACATTATCTTCCTGTCTACCCCCACACATTCTCTTCCCTGTCTACCCCCACATTATCTTCTCTGTCTACCCCCACATTCTCTTCTCCTGTCTACCCACACATTATCTTCTCTGTCTACCCCCACACATTCTCTTCCCTGTCTACCCCCACACATTATCTTCCTGTCTACCCCACACATTATCTTCCTGTCTACCCCACACATTATCTTCTCTGTCTACCCCACACATTTCTTCTCTGTCTACCCCCACACATTATCTTCCTGTCTACCCCACACATTCTCTTCCCTGTCTACCCCACACATTATCTTCCTGTCTACCCCACAATTATCTTCCCTGTCTACCCCACACATTCTCTTCCCTGTCTACCCACACATTATCTTCCTGTTCTCCTGCCCACACATTTCTTCCCTGTCTACCCCACACATTATCTTCCCTGTCTACCCCCATTCTCTGTCACACATTATCTTCCTGTCTACCCCACACATTATCTTCCTGTCTACCCCCACACATTTTCTCTGTCTACCCACACATTATCTTCCTGTCTACCCCACACATTATCTTCCCTGTCTACCCCACACATTATCTTCCTGTCTACCCCACACATTATCTTCCCTGTCTACCCACACACATTATCTTCCTGTCTACCACACACATTATCTTCCTGTCTACCACACACATTATCTTCCTGTCTACCCACACACATTATCTTCCCTGTCTACCCCCACACACATTTTCTCTGTCTACACACACACATTATCTTCCCTGTCTACCCACACACACATTTTCTCTGTCTACCCACACACACATTTTCTCTGTCTACCCACACACATTCTCTTCCCTGTCTACCCACACACATTATCTTCCCTGTCTACCCACACACATTATCTTCCCTGTCTACCCCCACACATTATCTTCCCTGTCTACCCACACACATATTCTCTGTCTACCCCTACACACATTCTCTCGCATTTTCCCCCCTCCACATACCATCCATCCCCTCCCCCCTCCAGTTTTCACACACATCTACCTGGTATTCTTTGAAGGAATTCACGTAGTATATTGCTTCTTATGCCTTGAAATGATGCTTATATATTACCAAATGATCGATTAAACTTGTGACGCGTTGATTATTATAACTATTATTTTAGTTTATTATTATTATTATTTAAAACAAGAGCACCTGTGATTTAGCTGTAAGTCACAGGTATATCACAGGTACTGAGACTGGATGCTCCAGGGGTTGTGCTACCCTCCTGTCATGCGTGTGATACACAAGCCTGTTAAACGTTTTGCACTCTTGACATACTTGTTGACCTGTTCTCTCTGGTTCAGGAACATTCACCTCGTATTTAACGTTACTCTCTTGTGTTTCTCAAGTGGTCTTATTCTTCCAGTATTTAGTTTCATATTTAGATGGCCAGGTAATGTGACCAGGGCGCCAGGTAGTGTGACCTGGGGGTCAGATAGTGTGACCAAGCCACTAGGTAGTGTGTGTCAGAGGTCAGAATCTAGCGCCACAGTTTAAGACCAGACCTCACCTTGCTCTGGTCGCCAAGCATGCAAATTTATGCAAAACAATCATGGGGGGGTTGAATGATAGTTCTAGGCCTTTCGTGTTGCAAACAACTCATCAGGAGCTTGCAATATAGTACGATCACAGGCGCTCCCTGTGATCGTATCTGCTTGGACCTCTTTTGTGCAACATTGCAAGCTCCTGATGTGTTGATTGCAACACATCATCATAGCCTAGAGCTATCATTCAACCCCCCGTGGTTGCTTTGCATCTTGTATCTATCGCTGGTTCGCGATATTTGCATAATATAAATTTTATAGTCATACGAGTGGTGAGCGGGTCCAGGCAGGGGAGGGAGGGGCAGGGGAGGGAGGGGCAGGGCCATGTGCGTGGCAGATTTGGGTGTGTCTTGCTGGAGGTGGCTGGGGACGGATCAGGGGGGGTAGTAATGGGTTGGTGGTATTGGTTGGGTGAGACTGTGTGTGGGGGTGGGTGTCAGTAGGGTGAAGGGTGGCTCTCACGTGTCTGTCAATTTTGAAGATCTAGATTTAAAATAGTTGTGACGAGACTTCTTGCTTGTTGGCCCCATGTTCATCCCGGGGAAAGTAGTGGCTAGATTATTGTGCACTCCATATCCATACTGAGTACAATTAGGTGAGTACTGTGGACGGTAGCCCAAGAGCATATGGATACACATAAGTTAGGCCCCAAGAGGGTTAAGAAGAGTACCTCTGGAGATATATCTACAGATTGTCTTATCTGATGCAAGTAACTTTAGGATATTTGCTTAATATGTGGTATTTTATTTTCATTAATAAGATATCTTGACCAACAAACTTAGGTCTGTAGGTATAACAGGAAAAGTAGACAAATGAATATTAAATTTTCTGAGCAATAGAACAGAGTAGTAATAATAAAAACCTTGCCTTAGCAATATTTTTATTATTGCTATCCCAGTACATTACTATATATATATATATATATAGGATGGGGTCCACTCTGGTACAAATTGTGGACATAGCCTCGGAGAAGTGGATAAAAGGCTTCAAGGAAGAATATTTGATTTCTTCCTGATGCCATTTGAATATTCTCTCTACCACCCATCTTTTAATTTTTTTTTTTACCAATAGGTATGTTTTATTACATAATATGGTACAAAGATTTGAGAGATACATTGTTGATATAAAGATGGCAATATACAGTACACATGCTAGAATAATGTATATATATATATATATATATATATATATATATATATATATATATATATATATATATATATATATATATATATATATATATGTACAAGATATACAAGCCTAGCTGACATCAATGACATACTATATAGAAAACCCCTTGTTATGCAGAGCATTTCGTGCAAATTAGGTCATTTTTTGTCCCAGGATGCGACCCACACCAGCCGACTAACACCCATTAACCAGTTTTACTGATGGGTGGACATGCACAACAGGTGTAAGGAAACACGCCACGTGTTTCCACCCTTGCCTGGAATCGAACCCGGATACTCAGCGTGTGAAGCGAGAGCTTTGCCTACCAGGCCACGAGCCGCCCACAATTAAAACTGAACACTGATCACAGCTTCATATGTTTTTGTTTTTTACTCAAATCAGTTTTACAGGCTGAGAACTGTTGTCCTACCTCAGCTCATTTCAGTTTGCAAATGATACAAAAATAATCACGAAAGTCACCTCGGTAGAGGACACCGAAAAATTGCAGGATATAAACAAGATCTTGCAGGGGCGATTAAAACTAACTCGGTGTTCAATGTTAACAAACTTCAGTGTCTCAGATATGAAAAAAAGGAAATTAATAGGAGCACTGAGTACAAAACACAGGGCCAGGAGCTGTGAATCGACCCCTGCAACCACAGATAGGTGAGTATAGGATCACCATCCCATAGAATATAATAATCATGTAAAAGACTATGGTATAATAATGTCAACTGACCAAGAGCCACGAAAATAACTGAATAGACAATAAGAACTTTCAAGACAAGAGAAATAACGTCAGTACCTGAAGAATGTTTTCCGTGCTTCCCTCTTCCCGCTGCCCTGTCCCAAACAAGGCCTCCTGGTGGATCTGGACCTGATCACCAAAGCTGTTACTGCTGGTCACATGTAAGTCATCATATGAGCTACAGCCCGGCTGATCAGGAGCTGACTTGAAGAACTTGCTTCTTCTTAACATTAGCAATGTATGTGTTGGTAATCCCTCTTATGTATGATGGAAGGGTGTTGAAAAGTCTTGGGCTACTTACACTTACTGTGTTACACCTTAACGTACTCATGGTACCCCTGCTTTTCACAGTGATTTGTGTGTGCAAATTTGGGACCACCTATTATAGGGATTGGTAACACTATTCAAATCACTTGTGCTCTATCGCTTAGACTACAGTTTGGTGTTGATGGGTCCTTCCAAGGCACGAGAAATACTAGAGCTTGAAAACACTAATGAATGTATTCTCTAGAGCGAAGGCATGCGAGAGAGAGTGGCAGATGCAGTTTAATATAGATAAATGCAAAGTTCTAAATATTGGACAGGACAATAACCATGCCACATATAAACTAAATAATGTAGATCTTAATACTACTGATTGCGAAAAGGATTTAGGAGTTCTGGTTAGCAGTAATCTAAAACCAAGACAGCAGTGCATAAGTGTTCGCAATAAAGCGAACAGAATCCTTGTCTTCATATCAAGAAGCATAAATAATAGGAGTCCTCAGGTTGTTCTTCAACTCTATATATCCTTGGTGAGGCCTCATCTAGATTATGCTGCACAGTTTTGGTCACCGTATTACAGAATGGATATAAATGCTCTGGAAAACGTACAAAGGAGGATGACTAAGTTGATTCCATGTATCAGAAATCTTCCCTATGAGGATAGACTGAGGGCCCTGAATCTGCACTCTCTAGAAAGGCGTAGAATTAGGGGGGATATGATTGAGGTGTATAAATGGAAAACAGGAATAAATAAAGGGGATGTAAATAGCGTGCTAAAAATATCTAGTATTGACAGGACTCGCAGCAATGGCTTTAAGTTGGATAAATTCAGATTCAGGAAGGATATAGGAAAGCATTGGTTTGGTAATAGAGTTGTCGATGAGTGGAACAAACTCCCGAGTACAGTTATAGAGGCTAAAACGTTGTGTAGTTTTAAAAATAGGCTGGATAAATATATGAGTGGGTGCGGGTGGGTGTGAGTTGGACCTGACTAGTTTGTGCTACTAGGTCAGATGCCGTGCTCCTTCCTTAAGTGAATGTAACCTGACCTGGATGGGTCGGGGCATTGGCTTAAGTCGGTGGGAGATTTGGACCTGCCTCGCATGGGCCAGTAGGCCTGCTGCAGTGTTCCTTCTTTCTTATGTTCTTATGTTCTTATTACCATCACGATGTACTTGAGGAAAAGATACCTGAAGAAGGGTAAGATAGACCCAGTGAAAAGCAGGGTAGCCACAGATATAATAAGAGAACATCAGACCCCTGTGGTTTAGCGCTTCTTTTGATTATAATAATAATAATAAGAGAACATCAGTGACTCAAGAGCATTCAACCTGCTGCCAGCAGATATATCAAATATTGCTGGCATAAAAATGGAAGTATTCAAGAGGAAACTGGATCACTACTCATTGCACTGCCAGATCAACCAGGCTGTGGGCAAGAGGACTCTGGAAACCGGCCACGTGCGTGTGCGTGTGTGTGTGTGTGTGTGTGTGTGTGTGTGTGTGTGTGTGTGTGTGTGTGTGTGTGTTAGTTACCATTTTGTCCTAGGCACATGTCAATTAGACACTAGGCCTGTTGTATGTATGTGTGTGTAAGGAAACACTTCGAAATGTTTCTGCCCCACCGGGAATTGAACCCGGCCCCTCCGTGCGTGAAGCAAGAGCTTTACCACTGGGCCACCGGGGGCGTGTGTGTGTGTGTGTGTGTGTGTGTGTGTGTGTGTGTGTGTTACCATTTGTCCAAGGCACATGTCGGTTAGACACTAGGCCTGTTGTATATTTGTGTGGTGTGTGTGGGGGGTGAGCTTCCGTCTCTTATGGATCTTTTAATTAATTTTTGAAGTCGTGTATCGAAGGAGACGTCTAATATATCTCATACCATACTCTTTAAGACTTTCTAGTGACTCTGTGTATGACGTTGTTGTTGTCAACTTTCTTACTTCTAGTTTATGAGGTTTGAATCTTACCAACTGCATCAGGATCACTAAGGCTGCAACTTACCTGTATACTAACATCAAGAATATATTAGACTAAAGCAGAGACTGAAGTAGACTATGAGTACACTTGTCGGTGTATATACTCGTATAATGGCAAATACATCCTTTTAGTACAAATTCACCGTACATTGACAGATACACATGCCTGTGTGTGTGTACATACACCCCTTCAGGGTTTATAATCTCCTGTCTTCTATAAAATAATTATATATCATTAGATGTTGGTATTGTTAATCTCCATTACAAATAACGTAAATAGCCAATTATTATTATTATTATTATTATTATTATTATTATTGTATTTTTTATGCATGTTGCATGATATTCTGTGTCTTACTCAGCTCCTGGGCGCACTTCTGAATGTACAATTGCCCACAGTTTTTGGCTCCTGACCTCATGAACTCTATCGTGCCAGTTGCTGAAACTGTGTATATGGAATTAACTTGCACGCTGCCACACCCAACTGTTTCCACTCACCATGAGCAGGTTGCAGATGTGTTCCACTGTTCTCTCATTATTATTGCTCCCTTTAGTAAGTAAGTAAGTTTATTCAGGTATACACAAATACAGTTACATACATTATCATACATAGCAGCATATGTGTAGAGAACCTAGGATAACCCAAAAAAGTCAGACAGAGTGACTTATTTCCATTGGGGTCCTTTACTTATTTCCATTGGGGTCCTTTGGCATGTAATACTTGTCGGGGACCTCTTCAAGGAGACGTGTCTTTTGGTAGTGAAGGGCTCTTAATCCAAGGACTTCGAGCTGTCATCCCCTTCTGTTTGGTATGTGTTGCCTTCCTATATCTGGGTCTTATGTTAGATGTATTCTAAGAATTATGCTAGATTTTTTGTTTCCTTGTTTTAGTTATCAGTTCCAGCGGTATGTTGACTGTTTGCGGGGGGATGGGGGGTTATATAGTGACGGAGAGATGGATTACTATTTATGATTCTAACATAAGTGTCAGATTATGATAGTATACAGTGCTGAGAAGTTGATGAAATAAGCTTAACACATTCGACACTTGAATATCTTTCTTGTCGAGATTCATTGAAGATACCAATGTGTTGCACATGTATTAATTCATTATAGCCAGACATCACAAGTTTGTTGCACTCGCAGACTACTACACCTACAGCACATTTAACTCTTCTACTCGTAGAAAATACATATACATCCTACGATTTTCATTTAGAGGACTGCACTTGTGCTGGCTGCCATCCCTTGCAACACCTGTTATATATAATCTATCGTGACTGATATGCCAAGTTGACGTCAGTTAGTCAGGATTTTGTTTTCTGTGGCAGTAAAAGTCATCCAGTAGGTAACCTCTCATACACACCGCTACTCCACACCACTCACCCAGTCATCCAGTAGGTAACCTCTCATACACACCGCTACTCCACACCACTCATCCAGTAGGTAACCTCTCATACACACCGCTACTCCACACCACTCATCCAGTAGGTAACCTCTCATACACACCGCTACTCCACACCACTCACCCAGTCATCCCACACACACACTTCCACTAATCTCTCCACTCATACACTTAAGATAACTCGAGTAAGTCTAAGTGGTTTTTTTCTATATGTGCCTCCTGTTTCCTCCTTGCCTCACCTACTATTCCCCATCACCCACCTACATACAACTGATCAACACCTACATACACACACACACACCCATCTACCCCACTCTCCCACCCATCTACCCTAGTCCAATATCTAATCAACCCTGGGTCTTGTCTACATTATAAACAATTATTTAAAAATGAACACGTGTAAATTATTTTCCTTGTATGATATCATGAAACTGGGTCCACCTCTTTATTAATAATAAACTTGTTTTATTATGCTGTAATTATATAAAATGATGCTAATAATAAAAGTAATTATAATAATGTGAGGGACCTTAGAGTGATTGTCAGAAGATCTCACCTTCAAAGATCACAACTCTCACCTTCAAAGATCACAACAGTCACTATCACAACCGCGAGGAAAAATGATCGGCTGAATAACTAGAACCTTCAACACAAGGGATGCCAAGCCAATGATGGTACTTATTCCCTCTAGGCTGGAGTGCTGTTGTACTCTTAACAGCTCCGTTTAAGGCAGGCGAAATTGCAGACCTGGAGAATGTGCAGAGAATCTTCACTGATCGCGTCCATTGTCAAGGACCTAAATTACTGGGAACGTTTTAAGTTCCTCGACCTGTACTCTTTGGAACGTAGACGAGAATGTTTCAATATAATCTACGTATAATACCAACACATTGTTAATACCAAGATGTCGTTGTTAATACCAACATATTAGTTTAATACCAAGGTGTTGTTAATACCAAAACATTATTGGTATTAACAACAACAGCTGTGTTAATAGCACACTGTTGGAATACCAACACGTGTGCGTGCACTTTCAAGACTTTTATTAAAGATGTTTCGCCACTTGTAACCTTTATCAGGCCTAATAAAAAGGCCACCAGTGGCGAAACGTGTCCTTCAATAAGTGTCTTTATTGTGCGCGTCTCTCTTAGTTACTGTTAGGCTATTGTTGTTTTTGTTGCTCTTCTTTTTCTTGATTTTTTTGGGGTTTATTTTATTATTTTTGTTGTCAAAGTGTAAGTCGATGGTTGCTGGTGGTGCTACTGTTGCTGGTGTGGGTGGTGGTGCTACTGTTGCTGGTGTGGGTGTTGGTGCTACTGTTGCTGGTGTGGGTGGTGGTGCTACTGTTGCTAGTGTGGGTGGTGGTGCTACTGCTGTTGGTGGTGCTATTGTTGTTGCTGGTGGTGGGTGGTGTTGCTACTGCTATTGTTGTTGCTGGTGTGGGTGGTGGTGCTACTGTTGCTGGTGTGGGTGATGCTACTGCTATTATTGTTGCTGGTGTGGGTGGTGGCGCTACTGCTATTGTTGCTGGTGGTGCTACTGCTATTGTTGCTGGTGGTGCTACTGCTATTGTTGCTGGTGGTGCTACTGTTATTGTTGCTGGTGGTGCTACTGTTATTGTTGCTGGTGGTGCTACTGCTATTGTTGCTGGTGGTGCTACTGCTATTGTTGCTGGTGGTGCTACTGTTGTTGCTGGTGGTGCTACTGCTATTGTTGCTGGTGGTGCTACTGCTATTGTTGCTTGTGGTGCTACTGCTATTGTTGTTGCTTGTGGTGCTACTGCTATTGTTGTTGCTTGTGGTGCTACTGCTATTGTTGCTGGTGGTGCTACTGCTATTGTTGCTGGTGGTGCTGCTATTGTTTTTGCTGGTGGTGCTACTGCTATTGTTGCTGGTGGTGCTACTGCTATTGTTGCTGGTGGTGCTACTGCTATTGTTGCTGGTGCTACTGCTATTGTTGCTGGTGGAGCTAATGCTATTGTTGTTGCTGGTGGTGCTGTCAGTAGTAGTATTTTGTATCTTACCAACTGTTAGTGAGTCACAAGCCTTCCACGTGATCACTGACCGTTACTAGTCTTGTTAGCTGGTGCTACTGGTATTGTTGCTGGTGGTGCTACTGCTATTGTTGCTGGTGGTGCTACTGTTATTGTTGTTGCTGGTGGTGCTACTGTTATTGTTGTTGCTGGTGGTGCTACTGCTATTGTTGCTGGTGGTGCTACTGATATTGTTGCTGGTGGTTCTACTGCTATTGTTGTTGCTGGTGGTGCTGTCAGTAGTAGTATTTTGTATCTTACCAACTGTTAGTGAGTCACAAGCCTTCCACGTGATCACTGACCGTTACTAGTCTTGTTAGCTTTAAAAATGGTTTGGGCAGGTATACAAGTGGAAGGGGGTTGGAATTGAGAAGAATGTGCCTAACATGAGCCAGTAGGCCTAGCCTAACTTGACCTAACTTGAACTACAACTAATACTTTATATGCACTGTGAACTTTTTTTTTTCCTGTGAATTTTTATCAGTGACTTTTTATGGTATTTCCCCCCCCCCCATTGTTTATCAGGGGGTATACCTGGAGTATACCTGGAGAGGGTTCCGGGGGTATACCTGGAGAGGGTTCCGGGGGTGAGTTGGCTTACTGCAGTGCTCCTTTGTTTCTTTACCTCCATAATTTAGACCATCATAGTTGAACTCAATTGAGAATATTGGTGAGGGAGAACATGGAATGAAGGAGGAAATGAGGGAGTGAAGCGGGCCTAAGTGGAGTTAGGGAGAGAGGAGATTGACCATGAAGGTAAATTACTGAAGGGGAACGTTGAAGAGAAGGAGAGTTGTGGAATGATGAAGTGAACGAGTAAGTACTGACAGAAGAACAAGTGTGGTGGTGCTGACGGTATGTAAATGGGGAAAAAAGACAGTTCAGGACATTTATTAGAGGAAACGTTTCGCCACGAGTGGTTTTAGTGCAAAACGTTTCTCCTAATAAATGTCCTGAACTCTACACAAGTCTTTTTTTCCCACAACTTGTTAGTATCACCTTACCATTGTTTCAGTATGTAAACACACACACACACACACACACACACACACACACACACACACACACACACACACACACACACACACACACACACACACACACACACACACACACACACACACACACACACACACACACACACACACGTACACACGTACACACGTACGTACGTGCACATTACCTCCCGAGCTGATGTGTACTGTTGGTTTACTACGTTAAGATTTACTGGTTCAAGACTCGTATGCACAGTTCAAGACATTGAGCAAAAGCTTCGCCACGATTAAGACTGAAGAAGCCAATGGTGGCGAAAAGCTTCCTCGTCACTTGTCTTGAGTGACGAGTACACAATAAATGTTGAAAATTATGTACGGTAAACTGAGGCCAGTTAGGAACTTCTTGAGAGAGAGAGAGAGAGAGAGAGAGAGAGAGATTGTACTGGAAAAGAAGTGTCTTGGTGCAGGTAGCTAAAGGTCTCTACATTCAAGGAATTGGAGCTACTCTCTTCTGTGTATCAACGCTATGTATCTCCTATTTGACTTCAGATTTAGCGCTGTCTTGTGAATATAATAATTTTAGAGGAGAGAGAGAGAGAGGAGAGAGAGAGAGAGAGAGGTTCTTTTGAACTGATATACCATTGTCATCTCCAGTGTGTTCAGTTGTTCTTGGCCGCCATGGACTCTCACATGCTAAACACTTGCAGACTACATTGGAACTGTGCAAGGTTGTAGCTCTGTCTATAAAATGAAGACACGAATGTATGCAATAGTCACAGGGAAAAGTCACGGAGGAAACGTCACAGTTTTGGATACGAAAGTCAATAGGGAAACAAAGGTGACACTGTAGTTGAACATAACGTGGGAGAGTTTAACCTAACAGTCTTAACATAAGATATTCTAACCTAGCTTCAACTCATTAAATTCCTTCTGTGACTTTTATATGACTTTTCCACTTGTAACTTTTTCTGTAACCTGTTTTACCTGATACTTCTTTTTTACCTGTCATTATTAGATGCTGTTATCCTGGGTACCTCTAAACATCACCGCGTCTGTGTGTGTCGTCCTCTTTTATTGACAGACTAGCGTCCTTCCATTTCATGAGATGCCAGTGTGTGCTACAATACGTTGTGTGTGTTGCTCTGATTCTCACTGCTCCACACACACTTATGTTCCTTAATTTACTTTTCCAGGGTTCTAGATGTATCGCCTATGTATATTTTATCACTTCCCACAAGGGATTCTGTATACATTGGCTCCAGTCTCGACTGTTGTGATTACCTTCTTTTTGACCAAGACATTAATTGTGACAGCTGAGTGTGTTGCTACGTTATTAGCTTAGTACTCTTGAGATGTTGCCAGCTACCTTGCTTTGGAAAGGACAATTTATTTGGTGGATGCTCTCATGTTTTTTTAAAAGATCATTAACACTACCACACGTGAGAGAGCATCCTCTCCGTCACCAACATAGCCAGCAACATCTCTACAGCAGTGTAGCAACGCGCTCCATGCCCTCCATTGAGGACTTGGTTTGTAGGATTTACTTGTCCAAAATGTTCGTGAGAGAGGAAAGACCAGCAATCCTAACCCTTGAAAAATGCCTTCACTCTTTTATTACAGGACGGTAGAATCCCCCTGGATGGTTGTTGTTTACTAATCTATCAACTTACTGCCTACCATATTCTTCTAACTACCTACTAACTAACCTATCTACCAGCCTACTACTTTCATTGTATTTATTGAATCCAATATTTGCAAAGTGCTAGTCCAACCGACTCTTAGATTCTTCAAGTAATCCATCATTGTTGCCAGGTGGGGTGGGCTTCAGGTGTCATTGTGTATTTGTTGACGAGCCAAGCCCTTCTGCTATTCCCAGCAGGCTGACTGGTCAGAGACCGGGCCGCGAATAGCAGACGGAGGATCGAGCCTCCACCACTACTGGCGCTGAACGACTCACACGGGTCATGAAATACAAATTCAGACAAACAAAATTCTGCCAGTACTAAGAGCACTAAGAGGCGGCTGGTTTTCCCTTTCCCCTGCAGGACTGAGACAGGGACGCAGCAGAAGCCAGCCTCCAAGGTTCGTGTTACCTTCTATGAGAGCTCCAAGCCATTGGTGGTGACCTCGCCAGAACCCTCAGAGTTCGACCAGTACTTCCCTCAAGACTTCATAATGGCCTCACCCATCACCGACGCCCACACACCCGCCTTTGACAGACAATTAAGGTCAGTATTTTTTTTTCTTAGCCAAGTTCTTGCTTTATGGTACTTTCCCCAGACTTTAGAGAATGAGATTTGATGAATAAGACACATGTTCAACACCTGGGTATCTACGTTGGAGAGACTTTTTACCAGCATAGCTATTTTATTCAATCTAATACAGGGACACGATGGCGGGGACTTTTATAATAGAGCCAGTGGAAGAGGTGGAGAGTTGCAGCAGTTGTAGATGTGATCACAGGTGGGCGGGACCCACTAGTGGAAGTAGGTAATGCTAATAAGGCGGACCAGAGGTTAGCAATAGAGTTGTAGAAGACATTCTCTATACCAAGATTCCGTATTGTTGTGTCAGATTTCTTTGCATGTTCTTGTATTTCCTTTTCTAATTATGAAACAATTTTCTTGTGCTGCAACGCAAGGAATTCCGTATTACATGAGACTGAACTTAAATTCTGGCACTCCCTAATAAGATGTTCTCTTGTTTTTCGCAGAAATTACGCACTCTCTCCTTATGACTTGTTTTGTAACTGAGCAACTCTGTACCAGAGTGCACTCACTGTTTAATAGCTATTACACACGAACGTCCTTCACTATATAGCTCTGCGCACACACCTTTCACACGCATCCGCGCATTTCGGATAGAGTGCCTGTGTTACACTACATGAGATTAGTTGATAGGTTACGTTTGGTTAGTTGTGTTTATTTTGTCGTATTAACCTCATTATGTCTGTTTTTATCCACCTTGTTAAAGCCTCTTTAAAGTTTATTTCAGTACAGGTACACATAATTGCAGTTACACAAACTATCATACATGGTAACACGGGTAAATTACCAAGGATAACCCGCCAAAAAAAGTCAATGACTTATTTCCATTGGGGTCCTTGGGTATGTTGTACGTCATAATCATGTCTTGTGTATATAATTTGTAAGTATTCAAGTTGGAACATATATATTTTTGTGTGTACTTTAATTACCTATGTATATTGTATGACATGTATAAAGAGCTAAATTAAGCCAGTTAAATTGTGTAAACTGTAAAGCTTTTGACCTGGGGTGAGTTTAGAGAAGAGGACGCTGTAGTAGGTTTTCTGTGATGCTTCAGAGTTTTCGTTTTCTCTTAACAATGATTTGAAGGGCAACTTAAGCGGTTTATATGGCGCGCTCGTGAAAGAGAGCAAGCAAGCAGGTGTACTCGCCTTAAGCCCATGTTACTCTCTCTGTTTTCAGCCTGCAGATATATGCCCTTGTTCCCACTTCTTGAATTTCAATCAGCCTGTTGGTGTTTGCACATAGTTATGCATTTTCTAGTCCTTTGTTCAAGAGTCAAGCTAGTTTGTTGTCTCTACACTATCATCTCCTATGTCTAGTCTGTTGCAAATATTTGTTTGAATGCGCTTGATCAGGCGGAGGCTCCATGCGGGTGCTGTATATTCTAGTTTGGGACGGCCATATGTTTTGTGTAACACTCCTAAAGGAAAATATTATATTTTTCTTTAGTGTGCGCGCGTGCGTGGGTGCTCACATGCGCACTTAATTTAGAGTTGGCGCTGCTGGTTTATCACAAACGACTGTTTTATATATATATATATATATATATATATATATATATATATATATATATATATATATATATATATATATATATATATATAACATATATATATATACACATATACACACACACCTGTATTTGAAGCTACGTATTGTGTATGCCTCAGCCACTTTCTTATCCAGATCATTCTACTTTCTAACCAAACGAAAACAAAAAAAAATGTATTTCCTGACATCGTTACACATTGTCCTCTTTAGTCTACAGTTGCCCTTTTGTCCTTGCTTCTCTCCCATTAAGGGGAGGGGTTAAACAGTGTTCCTGGTCGCCCTTTTAACTTTGGGTAAATTGTACGTCATGATCTGGTCACCTATGGTTGACTGGTCTTCAAAGGTACTCGAGTTCATTTCACTTAGTCTTCCTTGTATATCAGTCCTCTTGGGAAGTTTCGTGATCGATAGGCTCTTTACTTCGTCTGTTTTTGAACGTATTAAGAGTTGGATCCACGCAGGAGCTGCATGCTCTACAAAGGGCCTGATAGAAACGAGTTTGTTGTGGCTCATAGACAGTTTTAAATTCGCTGGTCTTGCATACGTTGCTGAGGTTATTAGGTGAACGTGTCCTCCGGTGATATGTTCCTTGTTATATATAGTCCTAGGTCCTTTTTTTTTCTTTCGTGTGGTCATCTCAATGTGTGTTCTGAAGATCAGAGTCTCTGAGAATACTGAGAATTTCAAGTTATCAAAACCAAAATCGCGATTAAGATTCAAGCTAAGAATATTATGTATGAGGTTCGTTTCAATAAGACAACTTGTGTTAAGGCGGAAAGAGGGATAGATAATTTTGTCAGGACCATCTTGTAGGATGGGTATAATCCGCTGACAAAATTATCTATTCCTCTTGCCGTAACACACGTTCTCTTGTTGAAACGAACCTCGTATATAATATTCCTATCATGAATTTTAGTCACGGTATTGGTTTTGATGCTTGTCCTTACTAGCTTGATCCTGTTGGGGTTAAATTTAAGTAGCCTCATGCCTGACCCTCCAGCGGTCTGTTCAGGCTCATGGAGTCATTTACTATTTTCTTGGCATCTTCACTTCTTGCAGGTAGTGCAGCACTCCAGGTGCTCCACTACTATAATTATCTTCTCCAGTACCTTAGAGAGCATACATGTAGCTTGAGCTGTTTGCTTCTTCCTCAGCTTGAAGATGGGTGCGGCCTTCATTGTTTCCAGCTTAGTGGTGCCTACCTTGTTTTTTCTGTCAGACGGTCTAACATATATATACACACACACACACACACATACACATACATACATATATATATATATATATATATATATATATATATATATATATATATATATTTTATATATATATATATATATATCGTGCCGAATAGGTAAAACTGTTTAGTTAGCAAGAACTCGTTTAAAATTAAGTCCTTTCTAAAATGTTCTCTTATAAATTTGAAGATATATTTTTTCATTTATGTTAATGTAAAAATTAGTACTTTTGTACCAAAAGATCCTTAGAAAACTTACCTAACCTTGTTATAACAAGCACAATTTAATTAAGCCTAATCCAACTAAATACATCTTAGATGAGTTTACAGTAATTTAATAAACACGATGAATTTTTTTTTTCGTTAGGTTCAGAATGATTTTTACGAAATTATTGCATACACAAATTTTCGCTTGCCTTATTCGGCAAGAAGAGCTTTGCTATTTAAGACAAAATCGCAAGTTTTACCTATTCGGCACGACACATTATAACACACACATAGTGAGAGTAGGCTCCTGGATGTTAATCAAGTAATGCGGGTCGCATCATGGGAAAGAAGACTGAACGATCATTAGCCACAATGGTCGCCTTTCGTCTTGTGGGTTGTGAGAGCAGCAGTGTTTGCCTGTGCACACACCTGATGGGGAACACGGGTGTGGAAATAGGTTTCCGTTTTCGTTTAGAGAAGCGAGGATAGCCTAGGTAGGTATTTCTGGCGAGAATAACACTTTAATTCTTTCTGAGTAGGCTTGAAATAGAAGCACAAATACTGTCTAGAACATAATATTTTTAACGTTTGTTTATGTGTGTGTGAGTGTTAAGATTACATGTGTGTGTGGTGTCACCATAGTAAAGGATCAGGACGCAGGCAGTGTGAGGGAAGGTGTAAATTAAGGAAAAAGTGGCACCGCGGGAGGCAGCAGACTTTGCCACACCCTCTCCCCGCCATGACGCGCCTCTGGCGGCCACCTTATCCACTAAAATTATTTCCTCGTGCCTCTGCTAGTGCTAATTTAGTCCATTTACCTGAGTACAAGTTTTATATTTTTTAAATGTATGGTGCACGAGCCTTGTTAGTCACACTACATCACGATTAATGTTTGTTGATGGCTACACACATACCAGCCCCAATTGATTTTCCTTGTGGCCTTGATCCAGGCCAAGGGTAGGTGCCGCGGGTCGCCGGACGCCCCGCTAAAAATATCCCCTCACATACACTAATTTTGCAGTGATTTATTCGTGTCATAATGTGTCGTGTGCGTGATCAATGGGGAGACGAAAATAATTGTATAAAATTGACGATAAATTAATGCTTTGTGTGATACTGAGGATGGTTTGTTGTAAGACACTAGTCGACAACTAGGCTACTCCCTCATTCCCTCCCCTCTCCCATTCCTCCTCCTCCCTTCCTCCATCTTCCCCTCCCACTCTGTCACTACCCCTTCCCTATTGACATCCCCACTGTCCCCCTTCACCCTCCCCTCGGCTCAGACGACCTTGAAACCGGTTGCAGAATAAGCTGCCAACTGTACCTTCGCTGCTCTCTGACGTAACACATTCTTTCTAATGATAAATTTCTCCCATGAATGGAACCACCCACACTTCTTAGTACATTACACTACATCACTCTAACACTGAGCGACTCTAACGGTCTTTAACTTCCTTTATTATAATACCTTCCACACACACCACTTTATTACTGACATTTTTATTCAGTAAGTTTTGAGTACTAGGGACGTACGCATGAACATTGTGTAGTTATCACCCACGGTGGGGTTTTATCACCCACAGTGGGGTTTTATTACCACATGCATTGGGGTTTTATCACCCACAAGGCATCCTCCTTGAAAGAATTCAGGGCTCAGTTGAGCGCTGTGTGTGTTAGTTACCATTTGTCAAAGGCACTTGTCGATAAGACACTTGACGTGTGTGTGTACTATGGATCAGAGCGGGTATACAGGGCGGGTGTATTTAAATACCGACACACGTGCGATAATTTAGGACATTTACTAGAGACGTTACGCCCGTCGGTGGCTTTATTAATACAATAACAAATTCATCCAACACAGATTAGCTTTTTGCTGGCGAAGCTGCTAGTATATTGTGCGCCCCGTGTCCATCATGTGGACGGCAGCGGAAAAACATTTGAATATACAAAAGCTTAGAAACTAAGACCCACCAAAAAATATATATCTGCAATTTACATATGATCTCAGGTGTCAGATCAACCAGGTTGTGATGAATATGTGGGCCAGAGGTCCGCCAACATCAACAGCCTGGTTGAGCAGGCAAGCATCTGACGAGCATGGCCTAAGGTTGTTTATATCGTCTCTGACATGCATACTGATGTAATGAGTTGTCCCAAGATCCTGGAATTCTTCACTTTCACTTATGAGAGTCGGCTGTACAAGTGCAAGGTTCATATGTCCATTTTATGTACTCTTGATCAAGAGTCAATTTAGTGGGAGTCTAAATCTGCATGTTAAGAAACACACAATAAGATAACTGGATGTTCTAGTTAATGAAGGTCGTTGCAACACACAAGATCTTCCTTCATCTCTGCTAATGGAAAGGAGGAGGGGTCGTGACCCCTTTAGCTCTCACCTGTACCGCCAGTGTGGAACGTAGAGAGAGGGGGCTCAGCCCCCTCGTTGGATAAATTTCTCCACAAAGCAGGTAGGCAGATCGTACAGTCGTAAGGAGGCAGTAGTCACAGGCAGGGTGCCAAGGTTAGCTTTAATATTTAACATTCATGTCAGTTTCTATCGTCAGAATTCTAGTGCCAGTGATGAATAATATGCAGGGTGGTAGCCATGTTTATGACGCCAAGGGAGAGTTAACCCCCTTTACCCTACACTACACCCCTAGGACTACTACGCCATCATAACACCAGCACATCACCCTAACACCAGCACATCACCCTAACATCAGTACATCACCCTAACATCAGTACATCACCCTAACATCAGTACATCACCCTAACATCAGCACATCACCCTAACACCAGCACATCACCCTAACATCAGTACATCACCCTAACATCAGTACATCACCCTAACACCAGTACATCACCCTAACACCAGCACACCACCCTAACACCAGTACATCACCCTAACACCAGCACACCACCCTAACACCAGCACACCACCCTAACACCAGCACACCACCCTAACACCAGCACACCACCCTAACACCAGCACACCACCCTAACACCAGCACACCACCCTAACACCAGCACACCACCCTAACACCAGCACACCACCCTAACACCAGCACACCACCCTAACACCAGCACACCACCCTAACACCAGCACACCACCCTAACACCAGCACACCACCCTAACACCAGCACACCACCCTAACACCAGCACACCACCCTAACACCAGCACACCACCCTAACACCAGCACACCACCCTAACACCAGCACACCACCCTAACACCAGCACACCACCCTAACACCAGCACACCACCCTAACACCAGCACACCACCCTAACACCAGCACACCACCCTAACACCAGCACACCACCCTAACATCAGCACACCACCTTAACACCAGCACATCACCCTAACACCAGCACATCACCCTAACACCAGCACACCACCTTAACACCAGCACATCACCCTAACACCAGCACATCACCCTAACACCACTACAGCCATAGTGAAATCCGTGGCCTGTCATATAGGTTTGTTAAGTATCATGTATCTTTACAGACATTGTCTCTGGGCTCAAGGCTAACTGATAAGCAACACTAAATTTTTGCACAAATGGAAAATTCTTATATTTGAAACAAACGCTAAACCTGTATGAGTCATACACCAAACAGATGTGTAGAGATGAGAACAGGGAATCACAGGCAATGTTGCACTGGAAGCGATGTGTTGACTTCCTTCGCTCTAGATGAAGTAAGGAGTGGTGAGGACATCGTCAGCTGGGAAGGCTGGTCTCAGGCCTGGCTCATACGGGACACCGACTCCAGAAATCGGTCATGGGCATGTCACCAGGAAGTCTCAGGAGGATTGAGATGGTCTAAGGTTTGGTCTCATGAAGTGACGGACGTAATTCATTGTCAAATGTAAAGTATTAATTATAGCTACAGGAAAATAACTCCCTCCCCCTCCCTCCCTCCCCTTCCCTCCCTCCCCTTCCCTTTCCCTCCTTCCCTACCTACCTACCAACTAAATCAAACTACATGCGAGAAAGTCTTAAATATTTGTGGTTGGCAGCAATGTGAAGGCAGAGAGGCAGTATATAAGCTTCACCACTAACCTTAATACACTTGTTGGCTTCATATCAAGAAGTGTAAGCAAGGCAAGTGCCAACCTTATATTACAACTCATTATTATTATTAGTGGTAGTAGTAGTTATATTACTCATTATTATATTACTATTTTATTATTATTATATTACTATTTAATTATTATTATTATCGTGGGAATATAACATGGTTATAATGAGGATGACTTGGTTGTGTACAGTGTTTGTAGTATGTGTGTGTTATTCCTCCATACCATTATCTCTCTCTCTCTCTCTCTCTCTCTCTCTCTCTCTCTCTCCTCTCTCTCTCTCTCTCTCTCTCTCTCTCTCTCTCTCTTCTCTCCTCTCTCTCTCCTCTCCTCTCCTCTCCTCTCCTCTCTCTCTCTCTCTCTCTCTCTCTCTCCTCCTCTCTCTCTCCTCTCTCTCTCTCCTCTCTCTCTATGTGTGTGTGTGTGTGTCTGGGAAAACAGTAGAGTGACAATGAACGCTAACAAAACATACAGCATGATGGAACACTGTTGAGTAGGGTGACCATGTTACAGTGCTGCTATTATTATTATTACTACTAGCCACCACCTACCCGCTCATGGTTCACAAGATCATCGCTCCCCCAGCTCGCTCCTACACATGTCTCCTGGTATATGACTAGTCAGTGAGGTCATTGTCTGCTGTAACCCTATTATGTCATAGTTATATTACGGGAACACCCATGGTTTTAGGCTACCCAATTCTATTTGATAGCTCTTGTTTCTACACTATATCTAGGTATCCCTATAAGTGATAGTTAAAGTGTGGGAACAGAATCTACCTACGTAGGTTTTCTTGTCATATTGCAATACACAGTTGGGGTAGGTATATGAGGTAATGAAATGTATCAGCCTGAGCTGGGTAAGTGTAGTAGGGTGATGGTGTAGTGAAGAGGACCTGGTGGGTGCGACAATCACAGGTGAAGCAGAACTGAAGAATATTTAAAACTGTGAGAAATTAGGGAGTGGTGATGCACTTCAGGGAGATGAGTGGGAGAATTTATCTGTGGCTGCCTCAGACGTGAGGGATGTGTTGAGGAGGGATGAGGTGTGAAAGTTGAAATGAGTAAAAAAATGAGATGTGCAGAGAGAGAGAATAGAGAAACAGATGGATATAAATAAGAAATGTGCTGAGATGTGGGTGCGGGGCAGACATATTCCGGCAGTATTTACATTATTGGAGACGACCTTGACCTGTACTCCCTGGAACGTAGGCGAAAAAGATGCATCAAATTTACACCTGGAAAATACCGGAGGGACTGCTTCCAAGTCTGTACACTGAAATCACTCCCTACGAAATGAAAAAGCTTGGTACACGGTGCGAAATGCCGCCAGTGAAAAGGACTGGTATAGTGGGTACACTAGGCGATAACTCAATAGTTTAAAGGGACCAAGACTTTTAAACACCCTCCCTTTATACATGAGACTTAACACACACGCCCTAGCTGTGTTCAAGAGGCAATTTGAAAGTTCGAGTTAGTACTCGACCAGCGGGGCCATGGTGACTACGTTGGATTGCGTGTGGCTAGTACCAACAGTCCAGTTGATCAGTCAACCAAGAGGCCCAGTCTGGGACCAGGCTGCCCCAGACCTAACCTGTTTTAGGTAACAGTCAGATAAGGAAAGGGAGACGGTAAGAAGTAGCAGAATAAGGAAGGAAGGAGACAGAGGATGCTGGAAGAGGAGTATTAGAGTAAAGTAATAGAAAGAGAACGAAGAGAAATGCGAGGAGTGGTGAGAAGAGTCACAGCTGTTGTGATGAGAGCTTGTTGGCAGCCAGGAAGATGGTGAGGATGGAAGAGGGAGGGAGGGAAGTGAGTATGGAAGGAGGAAGAGTGTGGGCAGAAACATGGAGAGAGGTGAGGATGGAGTGTGAAATAATAAGGAAGGGGAAGTAAGGATGGAGAAAGAGAGAGGGAAGGAAGTGGAGAGGGGGGATTAAAAGAGAGAGAGAGACGGGAATTAAATAGAGAAGCAAAGTAGAAGCCATGAAGTAAATGTCAAGGGTACGGTAAGAACCAGAATAGATAAGAAACAAAGACTTGGAGAGGGAGAGAGGGTATTTATGCAGCTCTAGAAATATGAGGAATTGTTCAGAGGCGAGAGAGAGAGTGAGAGACAGACAGGCAAGCAAGCACGGGAGGGCTAGAGCTAGCTAACAAGCTTATCCTGCGGGTGATCACTAATTACTAAAGGTTCAGTTTATGCTAGTACTACTAGCATCGTGCGGGGCCCAAGTGGTTCAGAGTTCACATTATCCAAGAGTGTTTGTTCTTGTAGAGTGTTATCCATCAGTGAGGGATAACTGTGTTAATGTTATAACTTGATTGTTCACCGTCGCGACGTACATCACTCAGTCTCCAGGAACATCCTTCACACCCTCCGCCTCCCTTTCTTCAATTATAAATTCCATCTTTCTACCTCCCATTTATCAACACCTTTTTCCTGCCTTCTTACCTCCCATTACCGATACTCTTTCCTGTCTTCTTACCACCCATTACCACCACCCTTTCCTGCCTTCCCACCGCCCATTCCCCTCTTTCTCCACCGCCCATTCCCACCATTCTTAACAGCAATATGCCGCATAAAACTGATTACTTTCTGATAGTTCTCAACCCTTCCCTACTACTAGCATCTCTCCTTCCCTTCCCTACTACTAGCATCTCTCCTTCCCTTCCCTACTACTAGCATCTCTCCTTCCCTTCCCTACTACTAGCATCTCTCCTTCCCTTCCCTACTACTAGCATCTCTCCTTCCCTTCCCTACTACTAGCATCTCTCCTTCCCTTCCCTACTACTAGCATCTCTCCTTCCCTTCCCTACTACTAGCATCTCTCCTTCCCTTCCCTACTACTAGCATCTCTCCTTCCCTTCCCTACTACTTGCATCTCTCCTTCCCTTCCCTATTACTAGCATCTCTCCTTCCCTTCCCTACTACTTGCATCTCTCCTTCCCTTCCCTACTACTTGCATCTCTCCTTCCTTCCCTACTACTTGCATCTCTCCTTCCCTTCCCTACTACTTGCATCTCTCCTTCTTCCTTCCCTACTACTTGCATCTCTCTTCCTTCCCTTCCTACTACTAGCATCTCTCCTTCCCTTCCCTACTACTAGCATCTCTCCTTCCTTCCCTACTACTAGCATATCTCCTTCCCTTCCCTACTACTTGCATCTCTCCTTCCCTTCCCTACTACTAGCATCTCTCCTTCCTTCCTACTACTTGCATCTCTCCTTCCCTTCCCTACTACTAGCATCTCTCCTTCCCTTCCCTACTACTAGCATCTCTCCTTCCCTTCCCTACTACTAGCATATCTCCTTCCCTTCCCTACTACTTGCATCTCTCCTTCCCTTCCCTATTACTAGCATCTCTCCTTCCCTTCCCTACTACTAGCATATCTCCTTCCCTTCCCTACTACTTGCATCTCTCCTTCCCTTCCCTACTACTAGCATCTCTCCTTCCCTTCCCTACTACTAGCATCTCTCCTTCCCTTCCCTACTACTAGCATCTCTCCTTCCCTTCCCTACTACTAGCATCTCTCCTTCTTCCCTTCCCTACTACTTGCATCTCTCCTTCTTCCCTTCCCTACTACTAGCATCTCTCCTTCCCTTCCCTACTACTAGCATCTCTCCTTCCCTTCCCTACTACTTGCATCTCTCCTTCCCTTCCCTACTACTAGCATCTCTCCTTCCCTTCCCTACTACTTGCATCTCTCCTTCCCTTCCCTACTACTTGCATCTCTCCTTCCCTTCCCTACTACTAGCATCTCTCCTTCCCTTCCCTACTACTTGCATCTCTCCTTCCCTTCCCTACTACTTGCATCTCTCCTTCTTCCCTTCCCTACTACTTGCATCTCTCTTCCTTCCCTTCCCTACTACTAGCATCTCTCCTTCCCTTCCCTACTACTTGCATCTCTCCTTCCCTTCCCTACTACTTGCATCTCTCCTTCTTCCCTTCCCTACTACTTGCATCTCTTCCTTCCCTTCCCTACTACTAGCATCTCTCCTTCCCTTCCCTACTACTTGCATCTCTCTTCCTTCCCTTCCTTCCCTTCCTCTCCCATTTCCTGTCATTCCTGCTCCCCCCCCCCCCACCGTCTCCAGGTACCACTGGCCTAATGACCCAGCTGGCAGTTAGTTAGAGGTCATTTACCGAAGCAGCATTTACATAAACAGGTGTTTTCACCCCTCGTCAACCCCCTCCTCGTCAACCCCCTCGTCAACCTCCCCCCCCCCCTGCATAATGCCTTTATTGAAAAAAGTCCACGGATTAAAGATTGTCAACCTTCAAATGGGAGGTTGGGGGGTGGGTTCCTTGACGTTGGTGAAGGGGGTCTTGGTCCAAGAAATTGGAGCTGTTCTGCTTTCAGGTCGAACGTGATTACCTCTCATCTACAAGTAACTATGCAGCCTCTGTGACTAACATTGTACACGTGGAGCATCAACACTAATACAAGCTATAAACTAGACACATATGTATATATATATATGTGTATATATATGTATGTGTATATATATATGTATATATATGTGTATATATGTATGTATATATGTGTATATATATGTATGTGTATATATATATGTATGTATATATATGTGTATATATGTATGTATATATGTGTATATATATGTATGTATATATGTGTATATATATGTATGTATATATGTGTATATATATGTATGTATATATGTGTATATATATGTATGTATATGTGTATATATATGTATGTATATATATATGTATGTATATATGTGTATATATATGTATATATGTGTATATATATGTATGTATATATGTGTATATATATGTATATATGTGTATATATATGTATGTATATATGTGTATATATATATATGTATATATGTGTATATATATGTATGTATATATGTGTATATATATGTATGTATATATGTGTATATATGTATGTATATATGTGTATATATATGTATGTATATATGTGTATATATATGTATGTATATATGTGTAT
>WNWK01001259.1:152500-303476 GCA_009830355.1 Cherax destructor | reverse complement strand
AACATCGGGGAAAGTTTGACGCCCCGGTTTTCCCCCTCCAAATCACATTCCCTCGATAAAACGCGTTTTCCCCGATAACAATCCCCAACTAGTTTTGGAAAAATGGCTCGTTTTTATCGACCATTTGGGAAAAAAACACTGTAGATTGTTAAATTTTTTGGATCCGGAGAGAGTTGGACTTTTTTTTAATCCCTTTCGCCAAAGGTAAGTGCATCTTTATGATTGAAATAACACGCGAAAAAAAATTAATAAATGGATGGAATTTTCATCTATTATGTTTCTTAGATTGATGGTGATGGTGAGGATGGTGATGATAGTAATGATGCAGACCATGTGGGGTGAGGATTTAAATATATATATATAAAATTAAAACATTTATTTTAAAAAGTCAAGGGATTCAAACCCCACACCCCCCTGCATCAAAGTACGTAGATCTCCTCCACTGTCCAGATCCCGGGAGAAGGTACACGTATTTTGGGGTGAGGGTGTGTAGGTTCGAACCCCTGCTGTGGACTGAGAGATAATGTTTAAAAAATAATTTCACCTGATTGCGATCTAGAGACACAGTGAGAAAGGGAGAGGGGTAAAAAGAGTGATAGCTTTTTGAAGATGTCGAGGAATCATTTGCCAAACCTCTCTCCATGATGAAGGGTCGAGCAAATACCAGCCGGCGACAATATGGAGAATATATATATCACAGATGCACCCACCAAAAAGATGTGAGGAAACAGTCCATCTTCTGAGACGAGATTGTGTGTGTGTGTGTGTGTGAGAGAGAGAGAGAGAGAGAGAGAGAGAGAGAGAGAGAGAGAGAGAGAGAGAGAGAGAGAGAGAGAAGAAAACCTTTTCTCTAACGTGTCAATCATCCTCCACTCCACTATCGCTGTTCGCGGTAGAGTCAACATCGCGGAAGTTTGACGTCCCGGTTTTCCGCCTCCAAATCACGATTCTCTCGATAAAACGCGATTTCTCGATAACAATCCCCAACTAGCTGGAAAAATGGCTCGTTTTTATCGACCATTTCGGAAAAAAACGACTGTAGATTGTTGAATTTTGTGATCCGGAGAGAGTTGGACGTTTTTTTAATGCCTCGCCGTAAAGGTAAGTGCATCTCTTATGACTGAAATAACACGCGAAGGTAATGATAAAATGGATGGAATTTTACATCTATTATGATACTTAGATTGATGGTGATGGTGAGGATGGTGATGATAGTAATGATGCAGACCAGTGTGATGGTGAGGATTGTGATATATATATATATATATATAAAACATTATCTCGCAGTCGACAGGATTCTAACCTACACACTCTGCATCAAAGTACGTAGTATCTCCTCCACTCGTCCAGATCCCTGGAGAAGGTACTACGTACTTTGATGCAGGGTGTGTAGGTTCGAATCCTGCTGTGGACTGAGAGATAATGTTTATAAATAATTTCACCTGATTGCGAATTGTTAAGCATGTATATGTACACACACACACACACACACACACACACAGTCAACAGAAATGGGGTTTGGTCGCTGCGAGATTGCAATGGAATTTCTAATAACATAGGATAATGGGATAAGAAAAAAAACCGTTTTAACTTATTTAATTATTAGACATGCTTCCATGTGACTGGATTACAAATTTCAGGCGGTTAGGTACACAGTCATAAAAGCTTTTTTTTAAGTAAATCATGTCCATTGTTTTAATCAAGATTTTTAAAAAATCTTTTGGGTCAAGCGTGGCACTAATGATGTGCTTTTTTTTGGAATGGAGTTTTGCTTTCATTTCATTTCGGCACTTTTCGATGGGATTCAGGCAATTGCCTCTCTCTGGGCACTGGAATACATTGATATTGTTCTCTTGCAACCATTCCCTGACCTCTCTGGACATGTGACAATGGGCACTGTCTTGCAAAAAGTGTTTAGTGCCATGAAACTTCTGGCATGCATTTGTGCACACACACACACACACGGACAAACACACACACACAACACGCAACACTCTTCAAATTTTTACTGGGTTCTATATGTGTTTGAGAGTTTAAACTAAATATGGTTATATTTTAAATGTTTTTCTTCCCCCTCTGCCTCTTCATCTTCACACCTTCTCATTTCCTCTCCTTCTTCTCAGTTTTTTCTCTCTTCTTCTTGCTTTCCCTTGTCCCCAAGGACATCAAATTAAGTGCAGTTTTTCACGCTACTTTAGGTCTTCTGTGTTTGTTTTAGACATGTGTTTATCCTTTTTTATGCCGTCTTCATTTTCTTGTTCTCTCTTCTGTCGTCTATCCCTTCTACTGTTTTCTCTCTATATCTTTCTCTCCTTTCCTTTGTCTCACGATTTTCTCTTATTTCCTTCTCTTTCTCTTCTCTCTACTTCCCCTCTTTCTTTCACCTCGTAGTATTTATTTTCTGCTTCCTTCTCTTCCCTCTTTCTTATTTTCTTTTCTTTCCTTATCTTCCCTCATTTTCCGTTTCTTTCTTTTCTACGCTCATCTTCTCTTTGTTCTTTTGTTCTCTTTCGCACGTTGTCACCTTCTCCTTTACTTCATTCTTCACCCTTTTCCTACCTTTCCTTCCCCTTTTCTCTTATGTTTTACCACATTTCTCTTCAAATTAACTTCGTTCCTCTCTGTCACAGTCTTCCATACTCGCTAACTTCCTTTCCCTATCCCCAATCTTCCTCTCTCTCTCTCACTCGCTTCTTTCCAATCTCTTCCTATCATGCCTGATTTTTTTCTTTTCTATCTCCCTATCTCTTCCTCCCATTATCGCCTATCTTCTTTGTCTATTATCACTACAATAATAATAATATCATTGAGAACAATAATAATAATTATAATAATGATTAATTTAGGTAAGTCCTAGACTATCATCAATACAATAATAATAGTAATAATACTAATAGTTTTAGTTGTATGTTTTATTCTTGTTATTTTTATAATTATCATTATTATTATTACTACTAATACTATTATTAATGAAATTAATTCAGTAAATACAAACAGGCCTGGCATGCATATATGTGATACAGACATATCATACCAGAGTATGATGATAGAGTGAGGCTCTCAATCATACCAACATAATGAAAGTCCAAGGAAGGAGTTAAGCTTGATCTAAATCACAAAAATCAACAGAAGAAAATAATTGTTGGGTGTAACAGTGAAGACAAACCAAGAGATAGACAGACAGGTAGACAGAGTGTTTGTATTAGCAGATTACGAGGTATATATGCATGCAGACTGGTGGGTTTACCGAAAGCGAGACATGCAGGTATATACGCACTCGTATAATCACGAATATCCTTGCCAAAGAACGGCAAGAAAATCTTTCTTCTTTTCATGCCTTCATTAAACGAATGCTGGAAGTGTCTCTTCCTAAAATATTTTTTATTAAACGAAGGATAGAATTGGATTTGTGTCTTGTTTTTATAAATTAAACGACTAGTCCAAGTCTTCGTTTTTTATATTTACTAAACGAAGCCTTTGTTTGTTTCACGCCCTTATTATATAAACGACCGAAAATCTCTCTCCGTTGTTTTTATTTATTTAAAGGAAGGCCTTTTGTCGTTGACTGTTCTTACAGAACGAGAACAAGAAACGTCTCTTCTTAACATGTCCTTAGAGACGAGGACAGCAAACCTTTATTCGCCGGTTTCAGTAAACAAGGACAAAATATATCTCCCTGCAAGTCTCTACCAACCCAGGGCAAAGAAAATTTCTTCAAGAGTTTCATATATTTGGTTTTTCCTTCAAGCGTGAAGACAGAATGCAAAAGCACACTTGATAACTCTCTCAGGCGATTGAATTTTGTGAAACAGTTTCCCAATAAGTTCCCAAATATATATATATATATATATATATATATATATATATATATATATATATATATAAAAAAAAAAACTGTGAAATGTATAGTTTGCGGACATATATTATAATACAAGTGCAAAATATTTTAAAGAAAGTGAGAAATGTGATAATGTGTGTGTCTTCCCTCTAGGGTATATAACGACGGTAAAGACAATGCATGTACAACACAAAGGCAAGGAAGAGAGAGAGAGAGAGAGAGAGAGAGAGAGAGAGAGAGAGAGAGAGAGAGAGAGAGAGAGAGAGAGAGAGAGAGAGAGAGAGGGGAGAGAGGAGAACATGGCAAGGCCTCACATGTCAACCACATTAAACTATGAGCACAGAGGCAACGGCACATACCAGATGAGTTGATCTGACAGTTATTATTATTAATCTTATTATTATTATTATTATTATTATTATTATTATTATTATTATTATTATTATTATTATTATTATTATTATTATTATTATTATTACTCTGAAAGAAATGCAGTGGTAATCTAGATAAGAGGGAAATTTAAATTAAACTTAAAATGCTCCCATCTTACACTTGTTATTTCCATACGAAAGCACTAAAACCGTAAGGGTCATGCAGCTCCTGGAGAATGGGAGAGGTGGAGAAAAGGGAAAGTAGCCCCATTTACATGAATCAAGAGCCCATCACCAACATCAAGGCTCCTCCTCCTCCTCCTTTTACGCTTTATTCTACAAACTCTGCCTAAGCTTCTTAGAAAATTGTTAAACTAGTTTTATTAAATGCGCTAAAGACTTTATTAACTCAAGGTAAAAAACACTTGAGCATTTCTCGAAAAAAATAAAATTAAAGGTTTTCAGATTTTCCATTACTTTGTTATAGGCTTCCAGACATGGTGCTGGAAATAATGTTTTTTCTGAGAGGTGAAGGATACACACGTCTCTCTCTCTCTCTCTCTCTCTCTCTCTCTCTCTCTCTCTCTCTCTCTCTCTCTCTCTCTCTCTCTCTCTCTCTCTCTCTGCGCATGGTATTACAAGGTTAGGTTAAGGTTCCTAACTTCATTTACAAGCTAGGAGCTGTTACCTACATCAGTTCATCTGAGCCGATGTTTAAATATCACAAGATAATCCTTAACATAGACAGAAGTAGATAGATAGTAGCCTCAGCGTGGACTCCAAAGTTCTATCTTATCTGTCAGTCTCTTGTAATTTTTCTCTCCAGGTCCTCCTCTCCCTGTCTAACTCTTTCTCTCTCTCTTTCCAGGAGCCCCACGCGGTGTACAATTTATGGCGCAAACACAGGACACTTTACACACTAAAAAACCCATAAATATTTTTCTAAATCCCACTTCTATACCTTTAACAAGTGTTGTCCATTTTCCAGCGTTTAAATACTGTATCATACACTGAGTGTCCACTTGTTGTAAACATTCTATCTCATAACTGACCACATTAAGGATATTTTGCACCCAATTTGTGATTTTTTGGAGTAGTGTACCTGGAGAAATGTATATGTTAGCGTATATACACGGATGGGTGTGAATCTCCCATGTATATACTGTACATCTTAGCACATATATCCGAGCGGTGTATTTCAGTGTGTATACACTAAAAAGCGTGTTTTTCTTAATTTTTATTTAGGGAGTAACGCATATTCATTAAAATGTGTGTATATATAACTGTATTTACACCAAAAAGCTTGTACATCTTACTGTAAATGGATCGAAAGGTGTGTATGTCTAATTGTGAATATACAGCATACTAAGATGTTTGTACCTCTCAATGAAAATGTTCCTAGACATGTATTTCTCAGTGCATATTCTGTATACAGCGAAAGATTTCTCCCGGTGAATACACGCTGACTATTTGCTAATATTTTCATAGATTATTGAAAAAAAATCATGTGTCAGTGACCATCGTTTAGTGGACAGGTTTTAAACCTAATAAAATGAATTAAAAAAAATTGATTTATTTATATGAGAAGAAAAGAGAGACTGTGAGACATTAAATTTCCACTATCTCTCTTAAATGTCTCGTGGGGGGCAAAAATCTTATATATAAGGAGATTTAGTAAACACTTAACAAAAGGCAGATTAAGATATAGCTGAGGTAATCCTCTCGGGTGATTACATGGTCAATGTTTCATTATTATTGAAATTAAGTGAAGTTTATAGAGCAAGTTTATTTAATTTATAAACTGAGAGGTGAATCGCGCGTGATATACATCACAATATACATCTGTTTCCAGAGAGGGGACACACAAACAAGGGGTCACAGTTGGAAGTTGAAGACTCCTATGAGTCAAAGGGATGTTAGGAAGTATTTCTTCAGTCATAGAGTTGTCAGGAAGTGGAATAGCCTAGAAAGTGACGTAGTGGAGGCAGGAACCATACATAGTTTTAAGAAGAGGTTTGATAAAGCTCATGGAGCAGGGAGAGAGAGGACCTAGTAGCAATCAGTGAAGAGTCGGGGACAGGAGCTATGAATCGACCCCTGCAACCACAAATAGGTGAGTACACACACACACACACACCAGATAACTACTGCAGCATATGGGTGCCTGGCAAACCTGAGAATAGCGTTCCGATACCTCAGTAAGGAATCGTTCAAGACTCTGTACACTGGAGTATGCAACACCAGTTTGGAACCCACACCTGGTCAAGCACGTCAAGAAATTAGATAAAGTGAAAAGGTTTGCAACAAGGCTAGTCCCAGAGCTAAGGGTATTGTCCTACGAAGAAAGGTTAAGGGAAATCGACATGACGACACTGGAGGACAGAAGGGTTAGGTGAGACATGATAACGACGTACAAAATACTGCGAGGAATAGATAAGATGGACAGAGACAGGATGTTCCAAAGATGGGACACAGAAACAAGGGGTCACTATTGGAAGTTGAAGACTCAAATGAGTCAAAGGGATGTTAGGAAGTATTTCTTCAGTCAGAGAGTTGTCAGGAAGTGAAATAGTATGGCAAGTGATTTAGTGGAGGCAGGAACCATACATAGTTTTAAGATGAGGTATGATAAAGCTCATGGAGCAGGGAGAGAGAGGACCTAGTAGCGATCAGTGAAGAGGCTGGGCCAGGAGGTGAGTCTCGATTCCTGCAACCACAAATAGGTGAGTACACACACACACACACACACACATATATATATATATATATATATATATATATATATATATATATATATATATATATATATATATATATATATACGTACTTAACTGCTGAATTCATTCATTATTAACCGTTGCCTTGGAAACACTGCGATGCAGAATAATTAAAAATTAAAATTAAGATATTAGACTTGCCTTAATTTTGTCATATGAAAAAAACATCAAACCACTGAACGGGTCGCAAAACTCAATGGTTTGTTTGTAATTGTGTTATTACTATTTCGTGACTCATCTGTACCTCTGTGGCCTTGCCACTCACGAATAAAGTCTACGGTATTTACGCTCCACGTTCCACTATCCGTTACAAATACAGAAAATGTAATAAAGTGTCCTCTAACAAAAGGAAATATTATTAATAAAATTTTGAACAATTATAACAATCATGTTAGTATACTACTAATTATATTATAACAATAATAATTATGTTTACAGTTAACGTAATAATTTTGCAATAATAATAATAATACCAACAACAAAAATCATAATAATAATAATTATAATAACAATAACACCAACAACAGTATAGTAATAATAATAATAATGATACCAACACCAACAACAACAATAATAATGTCAACAACAAAAATGATAATATAATAATTATAATAATAACAACAACAACAACAATTATAGTAATAATAGTAATAATGATACCAACAGCAATAATAATAATAGCAAAAATAATAATTTTTATTTTTCTTATTATCATCATTTTAACTAAACTTAACCTCATTCTTGCTTCACATGTATACGCCATCTCTCTCACTCAATACGCAAAGCGTCAAATTATTGTTCTCATTCAGGACGCTGATTTGTCATCCTTTTAACATTAATCTCAGCCAAAGTGTTGAAGTATTCCTGCATTAGCATTAATCTGCTCTAAAATCAGGCACACTGCCCACTGAGCTCCATCAATATATATAAATTATGATAGTTCGTCAGCAAATGGGCAGAGATGTTGAAAATTTGGGCACGTTATAGAATTGGAAAGATATTATTATTAATTTCTATTATAATAATTATTATTATTATTTATTAATATAATAATTATTAATTTTTATTGATTTAATAATAATATTTTTTAATATTATAATAATTATTATTATTATTCGACCTATTTGGCAAGTTCGGCTTATTAAACACGACGCGTACACACACACACACACACACACGTATGTGTGTGTAAAAAGGGAACTTTATTATCAGTGTTAAAATAAGCATTACTATATAACTGTCTGACGTAAACTTTTAAATATTGTAAATTTTCGAAAAGTAAGTTTGCTAAATTGTAAATATAAATTACAAAACCCACTTTATGGTACGTCCTATTAATTAATCCTGATAAATATTCCCAGCGATTTTATTGATTGTACGAGACTTTGAAGGCGAGTAATTGATGACTGAGGAAGAGCATTGATGCCAGGGGAAATGTATTGATGGTCCGTGTCGGGAGTGTTGGCCTTTTGTTGGTGCAGGAGAGAAATGAGGGAGGATTATGTAGCTTATGAAGGAGACAGAGTAACGGGGTGGAGAAGCTTTAGAAAAGGAGGGAGTAGAGTTAAGGAGAAAATCAGAGAATAAGAAAACGATATATAAATATATATATATATATATATATATATATATATATATATATATATATATATATATATATATATATATATATATATATATATATATATATATATATATATATATATATATATATATATATATATATATATATATATATATATATATATATATATATATATATATATATATTTTATTACCACATCGGCCGATTCCCACCAAGGCAGGGTGGCCCGAAAAGAAAACTTTCATCATCATTCACTCCATCACTGTCTTGCCAGAGGGGTGCTTTACACTACAGTTATAAAACTGCAACATTAACACCCCTCCTTCAGAGTGCAGACACTGTACTTCCCATCTCCAGGACTCAAGTCCGGTCTGCCGGTTTCCCTGAATCCCTTCATAAATGTTACTTTGCTCACACTCCAACAGCACGTCAAGTATTAAAAACCATTTGTCTCCATTTACTCCTATCAAATACGCTCACACATGCTTGCTGGAAGTCCAAGCCCCTCGCACACAAAACTTCATTTACTGGCCGCCTCCCACAGCCACAGGGTGACTCAAACAGGAACTTTTTCACCATCATTCACTCTATCACTGTCTTGCCAGAGGTGCGCAAATACTATTGTTCAGATGGCCCTCCAAACTGCAAATATCCCCACCCGTCCTTCAGAGTGCAGGCACTGTACTTTCCTCCTAAAACTCAAGTGTTAGACACACCTCTCGGTGTATATATATCCTCGTAGTAGAGGAATTGATCCACCTCCTGCGCCAGAAGTAAGCAAAGAGACAAGATATGAAAGAGTTCCGTGTATATCAGTCGGGCACCTGAAGGTTCGAACGCTGGAACATAGGCGGCGCTGACATGCACTGACCCTGGCACCATCAGAGGATCAACCAAAGAAAAAAATATGTACTGAAATCATGTCTGATTGGTTATATTAATTCCGTCAAGGATCGTCTGGTCTTGCCGTCATGACTACCAAAATTTCGAACCTGGTTAGGATAAAATTAAATCAAAGTAAATTGGAGTCACAATAAATTTTATTAAATTTTGTAGACAAAGTGGCGAGCCGGAGAGTATTTCGTGGAGTTCTGGATATGGCCTGCTAGCCGTATTTTGCCCAACCTTGCGTCTAACTTATCATTATAGCTCCAACTACACTCCTGAACCCTTCCTGAATTGTCTTTATTATTCCGTGAGGGCCATTAAAGTTTGAAAGTCGTGATGGTTGTTAAGTGTCTCGGTGGCTATTGAAGATTAGATTAAGATTTCGCCACCGAAGCATCTAGTTTAATGTGCACCCCACGTCCATCATGTGGATGGTAGCGCATGGATACACAAAAGTCTTGTGAACCTAAACAGAAGAGTTAACCGGGGAAGATATGGATATATTTTTCTTAGCTATCCTCATCATGTCCCATCCCCTTCTAATCTATCCAAACCAAGTCTCTCTCTGAACTGCCCCAACCGTTCCCCAATCCCTTTTTAATCGATCCCCAACACTCCCTAACCATTTTTAATCTGTCCCAAGGACACTCTAACCCTTCGTAGACTATTCCACCCCTTAAACTTTACCCAACTTTTCCCGTTGTTAGTCTGCGCTTTCTCAATTCCCTTCAACACTTTCAGACCAACTGATAGTTTTTCTGCAGCTTTTTCTATTCCTCTGCACCGATCTCAGTCCCGTCACTTTCCCTTTTTTCCACATTTCAGACCTGAAGCCAGCTGATGTTGTCAGGTGGTCACACTCGAGGTTCAGCTATGGGCTGACGAAGAACGAAGGAAAATAGTGAAACGATGGAGGATAGTTACTCCTTCAGGATATTAAACTAATGTATATCCCTACCTGCTCCAGGAATAGCTGAAAAGAACTAGAAAGTAGAGTTAGATAGCATATTTGTTTCGTGAATAGTGAAAGGAAGATCGAGTCTTCAGTTCTCTATACTCTGAAGGAATCATAGGAAAATAGCAGGTTTCAGATAATAAATATATCTCAACCCTGCGTAGTCAATTTATCAACCAACCTTTCACAAACACAAAACATGTACTCAAAGTCAGCTAGGAATCAACTAACTTACGTTCCAGCTCTTTAACAATGACGAATGACTCGCTGCTGGCCTGAATGTCAATTTACAATTTTACTGGAGCATCGAGGGGGTTATTTGGACCCCCTGGGGTCTTGCTGGAAGTGAAGGAAAAGGAATAAAAAGTGTTGAGGAGAGAAGAATAAGACTGGTGAGAGGTGAGACTTGCCAACAAGTTTTGCAAAAATTCCAACTTCAGAGCAAACCAATGTTTGTAAATTATTTTTTGAACCAAATACAACAAAATAATTGTGTAGAAGTAGTCTGTATGGCACTTTAAAGTCTTTGACGTAAGAAAAAACTCACTTTAGAGAGAAACGTTTTGCTCTGCGCAAAACGTCTTCGTGCTAAAGTATCGATGAGCCTGGTGTGGATGGAGGACCCATGGTTGGGGGAAGTTTTTATTTTCAAGCAACGAAATGGGAAAGTTGGAACATGAGTTAATTGAAATGGAATTGATTTGTTGTTTGTGTTGAAGGAGACGAAGGTGCAAAAAAAAAATACCATCTGGGGATCGGTGTCCGTGCACAGATGGTAAGGCAGAGTAGGGGAAAAGAGAAATGTGAAAAATATAAAGAAAAGAATTGAATTGATAAAATCTTTTGAGAATAACTGTTAGTATGGTCGAATCCCAGCTCTTGGCACTGACGCTTAACTGTTGTACACATGGGTAACTAACTGGAGATGTTACAGATCCCAATATGGAAACTACGAATAGGTTGTGAAGCGAGGGAAAAAAATAGAGGAAGAAAAAGAAGACAAAGCCCTTTGCAAGAGCGAAGAAGAAAAAAGAGAGGGTGAAAGATCTTAGGGAAATCTTCTTATGATCACATGTTGATGTTATGATGGTGAGAATAAGGCAGTGAAGAGAAAAAATGAGTGTTATTGTGAAGGTTGTGCTAAAGTCGATTTATATTTTGAAAGGCGTAGATTGATATTTTATGATAATGATGAGCTAAACGATCTTTAATATCCTCTAACCAATCATTAATGGTTCTCCATCGCTTCCCTATCCCTTCCTAAATTATTCTGAATATTCCATATCTATTTCCACCGTTCTCAAATCCATTGCAAACTATCCAAATCACTTTCATTCTTTTCTCATATATTCACATCACTACCAGTCCTTTCTAATATATCTCCACCACTGCCAATCCCTTGTAATATATCCCCACTACTCCAGAATCCTGGCTCTATTCACTGAATCACTAATAATATAACAAAATCCAATCACGCAGCTCAATCAAAAGATTCAATTATTATTATTATTATAATTATTATTATTATTATTATTATTATTATTATTATTATTATTATTATTATTATTATTATTATTATTAATTTTATTATGAAGTGCTAAACCCATAAAGGGTTAAGTTATGACGGGAAGGTTAGATCCAATTTCTTGGACCAAGGGACTTTCATGAAGGCTTGATCCTCTGAAGGATGCAAAATTTGGTTATATGTGGAATGACGTCTGTGCCTGTGGCTGACTTTATCAAGGTGAGTTTTTGTGGAAATATTTGATCCTGCATTGTGAAGAAACACAAATTATTATAAATGTAAATCTTTCATTCATTCCAGCGACTAATTTGGTCTTCTAGATTATTTTTCAGACCATCCTTCACCCATGCAAGTTACCTTCAAGACAGCCTTACCAAAATGAGCTACATGTGTATTCTATTCAAAAAGGTACAGCGTCAAGGCCCTTTCTAGTAATATGCAGTTTGCTCATTCTTTTCTTTCCTGCCTAATATCTCAACTTGGCCTAGGCCTCTATTAAGTTTTAGAGGCTGGATTTACCTTCCCAAGCCAGTGTTGCCAGTGTTGGCGTTCAGTGATGGAACCCATACCATCCAGGTGGTCCATTATCTCTGGTATATTATCTTCTCCATCATCTTAAATGAGATTCTTGGCAGGGATTCTGCTCTCTAACTTAAGGTTGTTTTCTTGAATACTGGAGCAACATTGGCGTTGCTCCAGCTATCTGGCAGTTCACCTGTCTCTAGTGTCGTTTGTTGTGTGTGTGTGTGTGTGTGTGTCTTGTGTACGTGAACGTGCATGCGGGTGTGCACATTTTCAGAACCTGATATCGTATGTTTGACAATCTCTGCCGATACGGACATAAACCCTCTCAGGATATCCTTGAATTTACAAAATGAGATTCCATTAAGCCCGATCTGCATGCAGTGAAGCTGGGCTCAAGGAAGCCTTGATTATGAAAGAAAAACATGATGCAGCTGAAGTAAATCTCATAAACAGGTAAATCTAAACATATTAATTAGAAAACCGATATTAATAACAATTTTCCCGAATTACCTTATGCCATCCTTCGCCATTGCCAATAGTTTTCAAGTTGTATTATTCAATTATGCATTATTTAAGCTATTTTATGCATGGATATTTTGTCGTTCGCTACATAATGCAAATAAAATCACTCTCAGTTAATTCTTAATGTTATGGAATATATTGGTAACAAGTATGACAATATAGTTCTGAGTTGAACTTTATCATATTAGTGACTTGATGAAACTCTTCACAGAGCGAAACATTGTTTATACTAAATGTACATAGTGACACATGCAGTCAATGGGACATTGTTAAAGCTACGTTTCGCTCTCCTGGAATTTTATCTTCTTATCATATTTATCAGCAAGTCTTGGTATTAAACATATTCAGCTAACATGGCAAGAAACTAATTGAAATAACAATTAGTTTAAGTGCCTTTCTTGTGTTAACAAATAGTCTGCTCTTCCGGTGTGTATCGCACAATATTATAATTGTTATTCATATTCCTGACTGATGTAATTACATGTAATCCTTTAGTGAAATTTTGTATCAGTCTATTCGTGTTCTCGTTAATTAAATTGGTTATGTTTTTTCGTTAATATTCTCTGATGTCGTTATGTTCATTTATTTTATTGTCAGGAGAAATCAATATTAAACACACACAAGGGGACACAACTGGAAGCTGAAGACTCAGATGAGTCAAAGGGATGTTAGGAAGTATTTCTTCAGCCACAGAGTAGTCAGGAAGTGGAATAGTCTAGAGAAATATATAGTGGAGGCAGGAACCATACATAGTTTTAAGACAAGGTATGATAAAGCTCATGGAGCAGGGAGAGCAGAGACCCAGTAGCAGACAGCGAAGAGGCGGGGCCAGGAGCTGAGTCTCGACCCCTGCAACCATAATTAGGTGAGTACACAAAGCTAAGATGTACGAAAAAGCTCTTGGAACAGGGAGAAAGTGGACTTGTTAACGACCGGAGAAGAGGCCGGGCCAGGAGCTATGAATCGACCCCTGCAACCACATATAAGTGAGTATACACACACACACACACACATTTTCGTGATGCTCCAACTGTGTTTTGCCAAGTTATAGGCATTTAGTGACTAGTGTGTAAGAAAGCTGACCTCAAGCGATGGGATGAGGATTCGATTCCCTTACTGGATTGTATGTATAGTATCTGCTGCACCTGTCCATCCATTAGTAAATAGTTACTTGGGTGTTGGTCGTCTGTAAGTGGTGTAATGGTGGAATAACTTAATATTGTTTTGAAATGAGCTGAGGTAATGTGACATTTTATGCTTATACATTTATAAAGGATAACAAGTCACAATGCTGGCCTGGAACAAATAACCCCAACGTAGGAAAAAAATGGTTAGATAATGTTTCGGTCCCTCCTGGACCATTACCCAGAAACGTTGTTGCAAGTTTCCTATTTGCGTTTTTTTTGGACCTGCGTTGTAAATGAATAAACGCTCGGTTTGTTTGGAAAAAAACGATCCTTGATGAATCTTTACATTGTTTGGTGTAAACACAAGTCTTCTGTAGCGTAAAAACGTATGCTACCAACGCACACTTCCCCAGAATTACCATGCTATCACTTGCTATCACACGTTATTGCACGCGATTGCAAACTATCACAAACTCTTTACTCGCTGTCACTCACTATCCCTTGTAATCAAGCGCTATCACACATTATCACACACATACACACACTATCACATAAGCAGCTAATGGCCAAACTACGCATGTACCACCCAGGTACCTGTAGTCGCTTCCGGGGGTCACCGCCCCCGTGGGTGAACCCAGACGCAGTCAGAGTTATTGACCGAAAATACATTGGCCCGACAGCTGTCCAATTATATAAACCAGTTCATAAAACACGTGTAGTAATAAACAGGAGTTAAATATGAATGTTAGGACAAAAAGCACTGCAATAACCTGAGAAAAAAAACACGTTTCTATTGGGACGACGTTTCTCCCTGTATCCAGCCCATCCTCTTAAGAGAGTGTTTTACTGTTGCCAGGACAGTTAAATGGGTGACTGTTTAACTAACCTTAAACAATGATTATTTGTATTTTTATTGCCTTTCTTGTTGTATTGCCTTTATTGGCTTAGTGATATGTTATAATTATTTTCTTTGTTTAAATAACGTAAACAGTAAATTTCTGAAATCCTCATAGAATTTGCACTGATGAATTGTTGCATATAGGGGCAACAAATGTGCTGAATGACACACAAGGAATATAATAAAAAGATGATAAATACGACACACGTTTATGTATTTTAACGGAGACGTTTCGCCAGCCAGTGGCTTTATTCAATATCCAACACAGAGAATAATTAATGGAAGCGATCTACAGCATTTATTTTCTATACTGAACTGAAAAAGTCATTGGGTTGGGAAGCGCAGTTCAGCGCAGTCGGCTCACAACCGAATGGTCCCATATTTGAATCCTAGGCAGGTCGAGACATAATGGACGAGACCTCTTACACCCAGTGGCCCTGCTCACCTTCAGTAGAAAGGTACCTGGGAGCTAGTGGACCATTGTGGGTGGCATCCTAGGGAATGGTCAAGTACTACAAACCAGTGAGCAACTCAAATGCCTCTCAAATGATGAACTATCTGCTTCCATGTAACACAGTGCACGAGAAACGAATCAGTAAAGACACAGGTGTTGCACACGTATTTTATGCAACATGCAACAATCTAAGATAAAGCAAAACTAAAATAGTCAAAATAAAGCACATTGATCAGTTTCCTTATACCAATAACGTTATTAATCGACACTGGCTTTACCAGGCGGTTCACAGACCATCCTCTTAAGCAGTGTCTGTATTTCACTGTAATGTGACACAAAGTTATTGGTTCAGCACTAAAACATGAAATGCTGCTAATGGATAATTTGCTTTATAGGGGGAGAGAAATTTTGTTTCTGTTAACAATGATGAGTTGAGTCGTTACCTGTCGTTTTTGTGTCGTTTGGTGATTCGTCGTGGCCGTTAAGGCTTGTTAAATGTGGTAGTTTGGAGCGGACGCCTCGTTTTGTGCCAGAGTGACCTGGTTTTGTGCCTAGGTGACCTGGTTTTGTGCCTAGGTGACCTGGTTTTGTGCCTAGGTGACCTGGTTTTGTGCCTAGGTGACCTGGTTTTGTGCATGGGTGACCTGATTTTGTGTCTGGGTGACCTGGTTTTGTGCCTGGGTGTCCTGGTTTAGGGATTATAAGTTTAGAGTCCTCTTATTCTCAGCCTGTATATCCTGTTCTTCATTTCTGTTTTCTCCATGCTTCTCTACCCTTCTTCCCCAATTCTTTTTTTCTATTCCGTATCAGTATCTACGTCCAGAAAATCTGGCAATATTATAGAAAGAAACACACATCTTTGTAAACAGAAAGACCTTTCACACTGTGCCCCTTTTCATCACACACACACATTATATATATATATATATATGCAAAAAGATCACAGTAAACAGGTGATATCAAAATAAGCAAGACAACCACTATGAAAAAATAGAGGAATTCCAAGCGCTTTCGTGACTACTCACATTATCAAGGAACTATAAAACAAAACATAACAAGAAGGCTTATAAAGGGGCGAGACTACACCTCACAGTCACATCATACTAACAAAGACCACATCTCACAGTAGCGTGACATCGCCCGACTCTGTGAAGAGAACCTGAAACTCTTCCCAAGCACTAAGATTTGTCTAATTTATCATTAAATTCTTCCCATTAAATTAAATTCTTGCATATATAAATATATATATAATAATGCTTCACATATTTTTCAGCAGCTTAAACTACCTCTCTCCTTGAACTATTTATGCTACTATTCATTATTTCTACTACTACTACTACTACTACTGCTATCTCTGAACTGCTTACGGTAAATGGATACATGATCGAGAGAATTTCTTCCATGAGAACTTGTGAACTTTGCTTCACTGCATCGCTAACTCGCTCGGTCACACATAAACCCCACTGGGCAGTCTGCTTCCGCCTCGGTATTCCAAGTCGAGGTATTCGGAATAAAAACATGTAAAAAACTTTGCCATTATTTTTGCCGTATTTTGTTGCAAGCCCCGTGTTTGCGGAGTTGAAAACTCGTCTTTGTATTGTTGAAAAAAACGAGTGTTGTCATTACTGAAAATTCCGTGTTCGAATTATTAAGGTATGTTTTATTTTATGATTCAAAATAATTGTTGGTATCCTTGAAAACCCGTGTTCCTATTCTTGGTAACGTATGTTCATATTCTTAATAACCCGTGTTCGTATTCTTAATAACCCGTGTTCGTATTCTTGAAAACCCGTGTTCATATTCTTGAAAACCCGTGTTTATACTCTTTATAACCCGTGTTCATATTCTTGAAAACCAGCGTTCATAACCTTGAAAACCGGAGCTCATATCGTGGAAAATCCAATATTTGACTCGCTTAAACTTTGTTTGTATTCCAGAAAACCCAAAAATTTGTATCGGTGATAATGAAACGTTTCTCTCATTTAACTCTATTTTAGATTTAGATTTAAACGCGAAATATTAACCACTAAATCTATATCGCACCTCTACGTATATCTAATATCAGTATTTTGAAAGACACTCCATAATTTCTTGTATGAAGCTTCTCTACCAACCAAAAGAAAACCTTTTTGCATTTTTAGTAATACCTAAAAGTATATCTAGTGGGCGGTGATCTTTCTCCTCTGGGCAGGATGAGACGTATGGGCAAGGCTTCGTGCACCTGATTCACGTATGGGCACGGCTTCTTGCACCTGCTTCAAGTATGGGCAAGGCTTCTTGCACCTGCTTCAAGTATGGGCAAGGATTCTTGCACCTGCTTCAAGTATGGGCAAGGATTCTTGCACCTGCTTCACGTATGGGCAAGGCTTCGTGCACCTGCTTCAAGTATGGGCACGGCTTCTTGCACCTGCTTCACGTATGGGCAAGGATTCTTGCACCTGCTTCACGTATGGGCAAGGATTCTTGCACCTGCTTCACGTATGGGCAAGGCTTCGTGCACCTGCTTCACGTATGGGCAAGGCTTCTTGCACCTGCTTCACATGACAGTGAATAGGCACCCGGGTGAACTGCCGTGGATTATACTTACTGATTTTCAGACACCTCTTTCTATTGGTGAAATAGACTCAGTCACGGAGTGGAGCTTACTTGAGACTTTCTCCTGTAGACTGTCTCAGCTTATTGACAGATAAGTACAAGTGATATTGATCCTTTCTGTAGCTGTGTTTTCTTCGCCGGTTTGCGTCATATGTCTCCACCTAATTCCATTACCGATAAAATACAACAGCGGCAGTAATATGTTTCTCTCGTTAAATATATAGAATTGTATGTAAAATTATGGAGACTCTTTAGTCCTTGTAAGGAGTGATTCTTTAACACACACACATATGCATTTTACAAAAGGATGTCATGTTGATCTGTTTTCGTTACTACTGAGAGTGTGCGTGGGAGGCACAAAAAAAAAAATAAGGAGAGAGCCTTCTACTTCTTCATTCTGATGTAAACTTTGAAGATAGAAATACAAGTTTATCAGTGACTTTGATTCATATGTTACCAGCACATATGATAACTTGCCAGCACACATGATAACTTGCCAGCACACATGATAACTTGCCAGCACACATGATAACTTGCCAGCACACATGATAACTTGCCAGCACACATGATAACTTGCCAGCACACATGATAACTTGCCAGCACACATGATAACTTGCAGCACAATGATAACTGCAGCACATATGATAACTTGCCAGCACACCTGATAACTTGCCAGCACACATGATAACTTGCCAGCACACATGATAACTTGCCAGCACACATGATAACTTGCAGCAAAATAATGCACAATGATAACTTGCCAGCACACATGATAACTTGCCAGCACACATGATAACTTGCCAGCACACATGATAACTTGCCAGCACACATGATAACTTGCCAGCACATATGATAACTTGCCAGCACACATGATATCTTGCCAGTACATAATAGTGATATTGACCAAGTGGTCTTCTGTTATTTTCATTTGTTCTCTCTACACCATTCTTCTTTCTCTTCATTTCTTTCCTTATTTCTCTCCATCTCTTAATATCTCTGTCAACACTGCTCTGTTTCTAATCTACTCTAGCTCGCATTTTCTTCCCCCTTTTTTTAGTCCCTCTCTTCTGTTCCCATCTATATTCCTCTTTCCAATACTCCTCTTTTTCTCTTTCTCTACCCTCTGTACTTCCATCACCCTCTCTATTCCTCCCTTTCTGCCCTCTTACATTCTTCCTCCATTTCTCTTTCCCCCTTTCATTTCTTATTCCCTCTCTCCTCTTCTTTAGTAACATTCGCTTCCAGTTTGGTTTGTTTGGCTGCCAGAGTCTTGTGTTTCTCTCCTGGGTTAAGTCAGTTGAGGTCCAACCTTCTGCTCCATCTTTGTTTACTGGGATTTACAGAAATTACGGTGACTTCAGATTTTTGCTAAGTGTGTTTGTGTGTGTGTGTGTGTGTGAACTCACCTGTTTGTGGTTGCAGGGGTCGATTCATAGCTCCTGGCCCCGCCTCTTCACTAATTGCTACTAGGTCCTCTCTCTCCCTGCTCCATGAGCTTTATCAAACCTCGTCTTAAAACTATGTATGGTTCCTGCCTCCACTACGTCACTTTCTAGGCTATTCCACTTCCTGACAACTCTATGACTGAAGAAATACTTCCTAACATCCCTTTGACTCATAGGAGTCTTCAACTTCCAACTGTGACCCCTTGTTTTTGTGTCCTCTCTCTGTAACATCTTGTCTCTGTCCACCTTATCTATTCCTCGCAGTATTTTATATGTCGTTATCATGTCTCCCCTAACCCTCCTGTCCTCTAGTGTCGTAAGGCCGATTTCCCTCAACCTTTCTTCGTAGGACAATCCCCTTAGCTCCGGGACTAGTCTTGTTGCAAACCTTTGCACTTTCTCTAGTTTCTTGACGTGCTTGACCAGGTGTGGGTTCCAAACTGGTGCTGCATACTCCAGTATGGGCCTGACGTATATGGTGTACAGAGTCTTGAACGATTCCTTAGTGAGGTATTGGAACGCTATTCTTAGGTTTGCCAGCCGCCCGTATGCTGCAGCAGTTATCTGATTGATGTGTGCCTCAGGAGATGTGTGTGTGTGTGTGTGTGTGTGTGTGTGTGTGTGTGTGTGTGTGTTTGCATTGTTACTGATGGTTCATGAATGTATGTTTGAATGTATACATGTGTGCGCATGCATGAATGTATGTGTGTACTTATGTTTGAATGTACTCATGTATGTCTGACAACTGTGCAGGGGATGAATACTAACATCTATGCTGAGGACTGAACACTGACAACTATGCTGAAGACTGAGTACTGGCAACTATGCTGAGAACTGGGTACTGGCAACTATGCTGATGACTTAGTACTGACAACTGTACTGGGATTGAGTACCTACATCCAATATGGAAAGCATTTCATGGCGTTGAGTTGAACAAACATTATACACGAAGTAATATACAGAGTGTCCAACAATATTATTTCAGATATTGTTTTGGGAAATATATATGTTCACTGTTGAAAGAGATGGGGATATGCACACACACACACACTCATATACGTACACAAATGAATGTAATATATATATATATATATATATATATATATATATATATATATATATATATATATATATATATATATATATATATATATATATATATATATATATATATATATATATATATATATATATATATAATGAACGGGGACTTAGACCCTGGTCTTTACGTGTAGCAGCCAAAATTCTGTTATTCACAATATATTTTTACAGACAAAGTTTCTGTGACCTGCTGTATCAGTGACACCAATTAAGACACTAATATCTCATCCCACAGCATCAGAAGCTTTCATGGTATCTCTGATCTCATACCATCCCCCCATCTCCCTTCTCCGAGAGTACTCACGGATTTCACCATGCCCTGAAAGGCAAAATATTGTGCGTTATCGTGGTTTGCCTGAGAAGAATTTGAGTGGCGTGTTCTCTGTGTAGTGTTGTGGGAGCTATGTGGATCTGTTTACCATCTGTTGGTACGAACTGGAGAAATATTAGTGTTTCTCTTCAAGTGAAATTTTTGTAGACTTGTACAAATTTTTCTCTCTCACTTTCTCTCTCTCTGGCTTCCTCCAACCTTTAGTCCCTCATTCTATTAATTCCCCTCTCTTCTCTCTTCCTTCTTTTTCTTCCACTCTTTCTCTTATATCTTTCTTACTTCACTTCCTTCTCTCACTACCTCTCTTCTACCCTCAATAATGCTCTTCCCATTGTTTTCCTTCTTTCACTCCCTTTAGTTTTCCCTCTCTGCCTCCCTCTATATTTCTTTTTCACTGCCCTTCCTTCCCTTCCCTCGCCACAGGCACTAGACAGCGACCATAGCGAGAGTTACTGTGCCAGACTGTTTCCTGCTTTACTGAAACATGGGTTCAGTGACCTCACTTGCTGTGAATGAGAGAGAGAGATAGAAGGGGTAAATGTGAAGAGGAGTAACAAAAACTCTTCACTGAGAGGTACAAAAAAAGAGGAAGAGAAAACAAGAAAGAGCAGTAATGGAAAATAAATTATGTATGGTTTTAGCGCTTGTGCAGACGAAAGGAGATGATAGAGGAAGATGAGAAAGGGAGATGAAAGAGAGGCAGTTTAGAGAGGGAGATCAGAGAGGGAGATCAGAGAGGAAGAATGAGTGAGGAAGATGAGAAAGAAAAATGAGAAAGGGAAAGAGAGAGAGAGAGAGAGAGAGAGAGAGAGAGAGAGAGAGAGAGAGAGAGAGAGAGAGAGAGAGAGAGAGAGAGAGAGAGAGAGAGAGATTTCAAATGAGCTGTTGTACAAAACAGCTCTTAGCTTGTAAATAAAGTTAGGAACCTTAAACTAACCTTATAAAACTATGTGTAAAGAGAGAGAGAGACAGACAGACAGAAAGAGAAAGTAGATATCCAACAGAAACAATCTCATGGCATCTTTTCCCTCAAGAAGCTTCATCAATGCAGAGGAAACCACTTTTGCATTCATAGCGGAAAACAAATCACACTCCTTTGTGTCATGACATGTGGCAACAATCCAAGAAGAGACAGAGAAAGAAACAAGAGGATGGGAGGTGAGGAAGCTGCGAAAAAGAGTTAAAGAGATTGGGAAAGGAGAAAGGGAAAGGCTAAAGGAGGGATTTTTCAGTGCCTTTTCCACAATACAAAGGTTAAACTTTTGCAGCCTAATTTTGATGAATAAGCTCTAACCGTAATTTAACATGGTGTTAATTTAGGGGAAAACATCTACAAAGCGGAACTTGAAGGTTAATATCCGATAATTTAACTGCAGATACACATTTCTATGCATTTAACACTCACTTACGCATCTCTAAGAGCATTTTTAGAACTGCTGAATATTTTGATTGATACTAAACTTTGCAAAGTAATTTAGCGAGAGAATGAAAGGATGATCTTGCAGTGTCTCCATAAAACACTTTGTGTTTGGAGTTCGTGGGGCTACCAGAGAATAAACTGTATTATATATTAATTATTTATTACCTCGGGAGTCGCAGGTGTAATTAACAGATGTGGCTAAATTAACTTCCTCCTACATAACTGCCTCCTACATAACTGCATCCTACATAAGTGCCTCCTACATAACTGCCTTCTACATAACTGCCTCCTACATAACTGCCTCCTACATAACTGCCTCCTAAATAACTGCCTCCTACATAACTGCCTCCTACATAACTGCCTTCTACATAACTGCCCCCTACATAACTGCCTCCTACATAAGTGCCTCCTACATAACTGCCTTCTACATAACTGCCTCCTACATAACTGCCTCCTACATAACTGCCAAGACAAACAGGTGTGTTCATATTTTTGTATTAGGTATAAATGGACACAATACCGTGACTGGAACAACACACAAATAACCCTCACACGGGAGAACACTTATGACGACGTTTCGCTCCGACTTGGACCATTTAACTAGTCACACTGACTAGTTATTAGTCCAAGTCGGACCGAAACGTCGTCGTAAGCTCCTTCCTTCAATGTGAGGGTTATTTGTGTGTTATTAGGATTACAATGAAAATATACTAGAGATAATCTTAATATATAAATTGAGAAGCACTCTACACCTCTTACCTCTTCTCATTATCTGTTTTTATGTTTAAATTTGTTTGAAAAAATGAACCTGTGTTTGAAATTTATTTATAATAAATTAGCTTGAATTTAATCTTTCATTTTCATAAAAGCATTCCATAGTCTGTCTGTCTGTCTGTCTGTCTGTCTGTCTGTCTTCTCTCTCTCTCTCTCTCTCTCTCTCTCTCTCTCTCTCTCTCTCTCTCTCTTTATATATATATCTACTGTTATTAGATGATGCTGGCTGCACTTACGGCACGAGATGAATTCTGGGAAAAATTGTTGCAGGGATGACTGAAGTTTTTGTAGACAAACATGCAGATAAAAAAATTAATATTTTCTGGTGAATTCTAAAGAGGAGTGAAGGTATTTCTGTTTTTGTAATGACTCTCTTTGTAATTGTTTTTCTGTTTTTTCCTATATCTCTTTCATTCGTTGTTTACTTATCTATCAGTTGTTTTTTTTGTCTTTTATTTTGAATTTTCTTGTATTCTCCTCTCTTTTCTCTTATTTTCTTAAATATCACTAATTTTCTCCTTCTCCTTTTCTTCGTATGTCTATTTTTGTTATCTTCTTCGTTTTCAATTACACATACACACACACACATGCTATCTAGAGAGTGAAATACTGGAGGCAGGATCCATACATAGCTTTAAGAAGAGGTACGATAAGGCTCTTGGAGCAAGGAGAGAGTGGACCTAGTAGCGACTAGCACACAGGCGGGGCACGAGCTGTAACTCGACACTGAAACCACAAATAGGTGAGTACACACACACACACCAGGAAAGCATTTCTCTTCAATATTGCAGGGTTCAGTGCTCAATATGCTCAAATGAACCTCCATCAATCGGCTGTCACGTAAAAGCATTCATTTTTTTCCGCCTTTAAAATAAAATCCTGCTTTATTTATCCGAAGCATTTTTAATGAAACCAATACGTCGTTTTTATTTTCTGAAGTTTGTAAGCGATTTTTGTTTAATTCTTGTTCTCAGTCGAGCGAAAGTCAATGAAAAGTCTGGATATTTCATTATTTAACGTAGCGAATGTCTGAATACCGTCTATGACGTTACGTTAATTAAAGAATTGTTCAGCAATTTTTCTTTCTTTCATCTATTACAAATTATTTATCACTCAGAGAATTTTTATCCGGCAACAAAGCATTTTTTCAAGATATTTTATGAAAAAAATCAGTGTTAGTATTTGTCATCATTTGTCAGAGAGATAAAATGTTTCATTATAATCAGTCAACTGACATATATTAGGGAGACAATTATTATTATAATGATGAGGAAATGCTGAAAACATATGGGCCACAGAGCGTATGAGGAATGGGAGGTAAACAAACCATGGAATGGGTGAGTGTTATTACTATTTCGTGAGTCAGAATGGAAAGTAAACAAACCATAGAATGGGTGAGTGTTATTACTATTTCGTGAGTCAGAATGGGAGGTAAACAAACCATGGATTGGGTGAGTGTTATTACTATTTCGTGAGTCAGAATGGGAGGTAAACAAATCATGGAATAGGTGAGTGTTATGACTATTTCGTGAGTCAGAATGGAAAGTAAACAAACCATGGAACGGGTGGGTGTAATTACTGTTTCGTGTTTCGTGAGTCAAAATTGTAGATAATCAGGTTAGAGTTAGTGTGTGTTAAGAACAGCAACTCCGAAGTAGAAACAAGCATTTTTCACTTCGTTTGGCAAACATTTCGGTGTCAAAACGACGTTAGAAATGCTATAGGAGGATTAAGAACAATTATAAAAACAAAACAAAAAATCTACATAACAAAAGAAAACCCTAATTAAAAATATTATATTATACATTACAGTATTACATTTTTTTATAAAAATTATTATTTATTAACATAAAATATATACACCAAGAGGTATATATCTTTCATTGTATATACACTGACGATTAATAGTAATACATATTTCGAAATGAGGATTTTTAACTTGTGGTGAACAGGTTATATTCAACTTTAATGTCCAGAGTGTAGTCGATAGACTTATAACCCAAATCAACGTACCTTCCTACTAACTTCATTTTCGTTAAGTAATGTGACTCAGAGAAGATGAGGCCGAATCTCTCACTGATGTAATAAATGGGAAATCAAGTCAATGGTCGACTGAGAATGAGAAGTGTATGTCTCTCAGTGTATATACATAGAGACAATACTTTATTCCATATTATAGGGATCAAGATCTGTGCTGATAAGTTTAAGTAGATGATGCACCTAAAGAAATATATAGTTTGAAATCAACGTGGAAGAAATTGTGGTCAGGTAAACAGTATTCAAGGGAGAACGGGATAGAGATACTTTAACACCAGTAGTAAGAAACATGAATGTATTGAACATAAGAACATAAGAACATAAGAAAGAAGGAACACTGCAGCAGGCCTACTGGCCCATGCGAGGCAGGTCCAAGTCTCCCACTGGCTTAAGCCAATGCCCCGACCCAGCCAGGTCAGGTTACATCCACTTAAGGAAGGAGCACGGCATCTGACCTAGTAGCACAAACTAGTCAGATCCAACTCACACCCACCCGCACCCACTCATATATTTATCTAGCCTATTTTTAAACCTACACAACGTTTTAGCCTCTATAACTGTACTCGGGAGTTTGTTCCACTCATCGACAACTCTATTACCAAACCAATGCTTTCCTATATCCTTCCTGAATCTGAATTTATCCAACTTAAAGCCATTGCTGCGAGTCCTGTCAATACTAGATATTTTTAGCACGCTATTTACATCACCTTTATTTATTCCTGTTTTCCATTTATACACCTCAATCATATCCCCCCTAATTCTACGTCTTTCTAGAGAGTGCAGATTCAGGGCCCTAAGTCTATCCTCGTAGGGAAGATTTCTGATACATGGAATCAACTTAGTCATCCTCCTTTGTACGTTTTCCAGAGCATTTATATCCATTCTGTAATACGGTGACCAAAACTGTGCAGCATAATCTAGATGAGGCCTAACCAAGGATATATAGAGTTGAAGAACAACCTGAGGACTCCTATTATTTATGCTTCTTGATATGAAGCCAAGGATTCTGTTCGCTTTATTGCGAACACTTATGCACTGCTGTCTTGGTTTTAGATTACTGCTGACCAGAACTCCTAAATCCTTTTCGCAATCAGTAGTATTAAGATCTACATTATTTAGTTTATATGTGGCATGGTTATTGTCCTGTCCAATATTTAGAACTTTGCATTTATCTATATTAAACTGCATCTGCCACTTCTCCGACCATGTAGTGAACAATGTTTAGTGACGATGCAGTGAACAATGTTTAGTGACGATGTAGTGAACAATGTTTAGTGACGATGCAGTGAACAATGTTTAGTGACGATGCAGTGAACAATGTTTAGTGACGATGCAGTGAACAATGTTTAGTGACGATGCAGTGAACAATGTTTAGTGACGATGCAGTGAACAATGTTTAGTGACGAAGAAAACTTAGTCTAATAAAGATTTGCTTTGCTGTGTTTATGTTTTACTCAAAAATAAAAAAATAGAATTTAAAGTTAAAAAGGAAAAGGCAATTGCTATTTACTTTAGTTTATCTATTGGTTTTCATTTTTTTAAAGATAGTGAACATTATTTTGTGTTTTTGCTTAAATCTCTCTCTCTCTCTCTCCCTCCATCTCTATTTTACAGAGGGTTTTACAAGGTTACATTAAAGTTCCTAACTTTATTTACAAGCTAAGACTTGTTACCTACATCAGCTGATTTGAAAGCCTTTTAATTATGATACAAACAAATAGGGAGCAGGATGAAGTTGAAGCTATCTGTGGGCCAGCGATCTCTGTCTGTCTGTCTATCTGTCTCTCTCTCTCTCTCTTACCTCGTCCCCAGTGCCAGACTAAATAAAGCGTGTATTCAGCATTCTTGAGCACAGCATTCCAAACACCACAAGGTAAAAGACAGAGACACACAGCAGAATGTCATAAGGTCGACACTCCCACCATCAACAAACCTGAGAGTCAGTTTTATTGACCAGTTTTTCGTATTGGTGTTCCAACACGCGGGGGAAATGAGCTAAGTGACTTCGATTAATTTTTATCGACATGAAATTTTAAATCCTTTTCCCCTCAACTCATGTTGGCAGGGGAAGACAGGGAAGAAGGAAAGCAGGGAGAGGCAGAAAAAGAGGAAGGGGATAAGGGATGGCAGGAAATACATGGGAGTATATGGGAAACACATATAGCAGAGGACTGAAGAGTTCTCATATCAGCTGAGGACTATCTAAGAACTATCGTGTATTAACTAGGTATTTGAGGCAAGAACAACAAAACAGTAGGGGATATATGAATATGTACTCAAGATATATGAGTATATTTAGATGGCATGTGAGTGTATATATATATATATATATATATATATATATATATATATATATATATATATATATATATATATATATAGGATGGGGTCCACCTCTAGTGTCAATTGTGGGACCCATTGCCTCGGAGAAGTGGATAAAAAGACTTCAAGGAAGAATATTTAGATTTCTTTCTGAAGCCATTTGAATATTCCACTTCCCTACTACCCCATCTTTTTTTTATACAAACTTTATTTCAAGACAAAATACAAAATACAATGGGGAGTAAAACAACATAGATAACAACTCAGAGCTACATGTCAAATACTTCGTCCAACTCCCCGGCAGTGGGCCGCGTGCCCAGAATACTGCAGGCATTTCCCCTCTGGATCGCAACACTGAGTCTCTGAAACAGGAAGCTGGTCGCCCTGTGGTCCTTGGTTTCTATGATGAGTTTTCCACCCAGCTCCTTGAGAAACTTTAGAGCACACTTGCCCCATGCTCCATGGGTCTCCGACCCTATTGGGATGAAGTTATAGCAAGAGGGAAGGTCTTCATATTTGCGGGTCTTCTGGGTCTCCCTGTGGCTGGCAGCTCCACCCCTTCGGCTAAGGAGTGTGGCAGGTAGGTGTCTGCCAATGTGGCAGCACAGGTGTAGTCCCAAGCAATCTGCTTACCATCCTTCCAGGGTAGCATGGTGGCTCCATCAGGACGCTTTTGACTTCCATCAGACCTCTGCACTTGGGGTTCCCGCTTGAGCTGGGCAACGGGCTGTGGCAGGCTTCTCTTTATGATGTCATTGACCTCCTCATGTCTAGCATACTTCCTTCTGATGTGTGACACACTAGACCATGAAGTCCGAATTGGTCAGCCGTCGCCCTGCCGCAAATACACCTATGTTCGGTGAGTATGGGGCGGCTAGGCGAAGAGCAACACCAATCCGAATGGCCTGTGGGTCGAGTCGAGTCCCCAGAGAGGAATTGGGAACAGCAAGAAGGAAATCTCCTGAGTGTGGTGCCTTCACCGCTAGGAGACGAGCTTTGTCCTTTCCTGAAGCGTTGGTGAGCATTGTGTTGGAATTTTTTCCATGATCGGTTTGTCCCAGTGGGACTGTTTGTGCTCTTTGGGAGGAGCTGGTCTACTGGAGGAGTCTGCCAGGATGTCCCACTGCACTGCTGCTTCAATGAACTTGGGGTCTTGAGCTCCCACCACCCCTCTCAAACGTTCAGGGACAATCCTCTTGACTAATCCACTGGAAGCCAAACACGATGACAGAAATGCAGGTAACGCTACCTGCCTTGCTTTGGCACCCCTATACCTCCCAGTCGCACTGGGAGGGTTGCCTGCTCCCATTGCTGATCCTCTAGTGACAGATTCAGTGCCTTCTTGAAGGTTGATCTCAGGTGTGCGTCATACTCGTCAAGTGTTGGGTTTTCAAAGAGGGTGCGCACCTCAGGAAGTAAGTGAGTCTTGGCATAGTAAGACACCTTGTGAGGAGATACAGGGCATCATGGGCATCAAGATCACTTATTCTCTCCTCCATTCTTTTCAGGTCATTCACTTTGTCCTTGAGGACAGTGTCGATGGCGTGGTGACCCAGCGTGCTCCCAGGAGGGTACTGTTGGATGGAGTGGTAGATATATATATATATATATATATATATATATATATATATATATATATATATATATATATATATATATATATATGTTTAATTTCATGCATAGGATCATTAAAGTATACGAGAAAAAAGAAAAAAAAATTACAGCTCTGCCAAAAGGCACAATAAAAGCTACTTAGTAATAATAATAACAATGATATAATCAGACTAAGCGCTAAACCCGAAAGGCTCATACACCCTTAGAAAAGACACTTAATCTGGAAAATAAATATTTTATCTGGGCTCCTCAGGATACATTTCCCAACAAATAATAATTGTTATAATAATAATAATAATGACAGTAATAATAGTATTAGTATTAGTTTTATAATTAATTATAGAAATAATAATAACAATAATAATAATAATTAATAATAATAATAATAATAATAATAATAATAATAATAATAATAATAATAATAATAATAATAATAATAATAATAATAATAATAATAATAATAATAACAATAATACTAAAAATAATAATAATTATTAATATCAAAACTTCTGTGTGAGATAAAATATAATTCACATAAATTCCTTGTTTGATAATAAATATAAATAAATAAAATTAATATAATGAACATTGGATCATAAATTAAAAAAAATTAAACCAGAAGAGAAAAATGAGAAGTAGGGAAACAAAAAGAACACGAAGAAGAAACATGATAAATGTGATTTCTTTTTTTATATTAATTTATGGTGGAAGTTTTGTCAGTAAAAATTTCTCACTTTCTCAAGAGAGAGAGAGAAAAAAAAAAAAGTTACTTTTATAGAGATCTGCAGCAGAAAGACTTAATTATTCCTTGGTAATACCTCGGGCGATCAGCGGAGGTGAAAATGCATTTAAATGGCACAAGACGACTGAAATCGACTTTCATCTCTCTCTCTCTCTCTCTCTCTCTCTCTCTCTTTACTCAAGGGTTTTTACATAGTTAAGTAAGAGTCCCTTACTTTAATTACAAGCCAAGATCTGTTACTTACTTCAATTCATTTTAAAGTCTTCTCTCTATTTCTCTCTATTTCTATCTATCTATCTATCTATCTATCTATCTATCTATTTATCTATCTATCTATTTATTTATCTATCAATCTATCTCTAGTACTTATCATGCCTAGTTCTCGTTACACCAGTATGTCTCTCTGTCAGTATACCAAACTCAGTTATCTTTATAACAGAACATAAAACGTCCATATATAATCATTCCAGTATATCCCTAACCTAGTTATCGTTCACTAATATATTCCACGCCCAGGAACTATCATATCAATATATACAATACCCACTTGCCATTATAGAAGAATATACTTTATCCACGGCTCAGTATACCAGAATATATAACATTTATTATTATTAAAATTACACTAATCTCATATCATTCCTCAGACTTTCTGTGGCCAATAATAATAATAATAATAATAATAATAATAATAATAATAATAATAATAATAAAAATAATAATAATAATAAAATATTCAACTATAATATTTTAAATGTTTCCTATTTTTTCATACGACTTTAGCTCATAATGTTATTATTAAAGCAGCAATGTAATTACCCTAATTTCTGCATCTAAAAAACGCTCATTCCATTTTTTTTCTGTATTCATTTTATCCCGCTGTCTCTTGGCCCACTTCATCCAATTTTCTTTGAAGTTACTTTATCTGATTTTCTATGCACTTATTTTCCCCCCAATTTTCTCTGCAATCAATTTATCCTATTTTCTATGCGGCAAAATTTTCCACACCAAATTTCTGTATATATAAAAAAAAATTGAATTTCTTTTTATATCAGCGACCCTCAGCGGGGCTCAAACTCATTTTCCACTGGTCTGACTACGCTAACTAACATAAAAGGAGAGATTATCTATGTTTGCCAGCGCCGTCTCGCCCTTGAAATTTGTAAGGGAAATATTTTCATGTAAAGATATGATATATATATTATATATATATTATATATATATATATATATATATATATATATATATATATATATATATATATATATATATATATATATATATATATATATATATATATATATGAAGAAGGAATGTTGGTGTTGAAGATTTGTAACTGTAGTGTAAACGCCCCTCTGGCAAGACAGTGATGGAGTGAATGATGATGAAAGTTTTTCTTTTTCGGGCCACCCTGCCTTGGTGGGAGACGGCTGATGTGTTAATAAAAATAAATATATGCAAAACAACTACAAGGGGAGTTGAATGATAGCTCTAGCCCTTTCGTGTTGCAATCAGCATATCATTAGATGCTTGCAATATTGAAGAAATAGAGTTGGAAATCCATTAAGGTCAGTTCATGTGACTGGCTCTCCCTAGGATAATGGGACTTGGCGCCAAGAAGGGTGCTGAGTGATAGATAAAGCAGACAGCATATTACAGAATATGAAAATAATGACTTAACGGCCACAACATTAGCGACATGTCATTTATTACAAACGTGTTGTCTGACTCCATAACGTTTATTATACATGACTAATATTCTGATCCCAAAAGAATCTGGTACTTAATAGAAGGAATTTTCCTTTTGGAAAAATGGGTCTAGGTCAATAGGCATTAGGAAAACGATCCAATTTTCGAAGGCTGACCCCATCTGGCTCTTAGGCAAACGCTGGTTTAACATAAAAGCAGGCAGGAGCAGCAGAACCTCAATTCCTCAGTGTAGAACTACGTTTACGACAGTCCAGCGAGTTCAGATAAGAATCTGGCTTCCGATTATGTACAGTGCCTTCAATTATAAAGGAATCGAGTATGAATAAGCCAAAACTATTATTATATAATGAACGCTTATGTTTTATAATTGCCGATTCTAAAATATTTCTTTCCAGCCAAGAGGAGCAAGGAACCAAAACTCCGGCTTCTGTCCAATTAGAGTTATTGCACACCATAGTGTGGTTGAAAATCCCATTTGATTTCTGAGCTGTTCATACAGAGTATCGGTGTTGTGTTAACCTAACATCTATATATATTCTGGACTACTTTTGCTTTGCAGATTGGGAAAATCTCACTGCTCCTTAGCTGAAACCAGTCACAACCATGCTGGGACAGCCCACTTGCAAAAAAGGTATTTAAAAATATGCTCACTGCCGCAGTGTTCAATAGAGAAGGAGAAGACTGCACGTCTCAGAGCTGTGAGCGCTTCTCATTTCTGGGCTTTTACATAACAGTTCCTATTCGGTCCTAACTAGAAGGGTTCGAATGCAAGACACAACGAAGTCAACATCATCATGCAGAGCAGCTTAGTTTCGGCTGGATGCCCGACTGAGAGAGAACCTATACGTGGAGTATACCAGGAGAGGGTTTCGGGGGTCAAAACTCCCTCGGCCCGGTCTGTGACTAGGCCTAGCAGCCAGTAATCCAATAATCTCAATAACTCTCATGAATGAACGGCAGACTCTTAGCGTGGGACTATACCTCTGCGTCCACTCTGGCTGACATGCATGTCCATTATAGTGTGGGTAAATAAGGAGATGCTGCCGATCACAGGGAAGAATACAAACTATGGGGACTTAAGCCATCAGTACGAATATGTTCCGGTAAGACCAGAGACTCTTGGACCATGAGAATAGCGTTCAATAGGATACCGCAAGGAATTGGATTCCAGTCTCTTTGACTCCTCTAAGGACCCAAGAGCTGCCACCTTTCTGTTCTAGCCTGCTGTTTTCTCAGTTCCGGTCTAGCTGCTCGGGATCTGGAAGAGATTTATAATCTCGTTTGAAATGTTGCTCTAATGTCTACTGGATTGTACCTTTGTTCATTTAACATTATACTTCTCTCTCTCTCTTTCTCTCTCTCTCTCTCTCTCTCTCTCTCTCTCTCTCTCTCTCTCTCTCTCTCTCTCTCTCTCTCTCTCTCTCTCTCTCTCCAACACTACTCAACAGCTCCTTCTCTCTCTCTTTCTCTTTGCTCCCAGAATTTCCGTCTCATAGCTTCTCATTCCTGTTGACATACTCCCACTTACTCACCTCTCCCTGCCGTTCCTTCCCGTTACCTCCCGTTGCCTCCTGTTACCCAGTATACCTCTCACAGCTATACCCGTCAGATCCGTTCTTGCTATAAGAGGTTCAAGGGTTCATATGTTAGAGCTTATGAGTTCTGTTCTATACAACCCCTGAACAGCAGTTCATTTAGAACCTGACGAGGATAAATAAATGGTGCAGAACAAGCTTTTATTGAGTTTCAAAACGTTTCGCTGTGCGTGGAGCTTGACAAAGCTTTACACCGATGGAAATGTTTAAAAACACAGCCATGTAGAGCAATCCTTATTTTTCTCGATGAAGATCACTCTGAGCGAAATGTATGCAACGAGGTTTTTGTTCTACCTACGTCTATAAGATTTGGCATAAACGATGGTAATGGATATCGACAAGTTGTTTAGAGAGAAAAATTTAGAAAACACTTGAACATATCCAGAAAACGTGGAGATTCCAGCAGACACCACACACACACACACACACACACACACACACACACACACACACATAAATATATATATATATATATATATATATATATATATATATATATATATATATATATATATATATATATATATATATATATATATATATATATATATTATATATAATTGGAAAATTTTCGGTGTTGCCGTTCTTCGAAAGGCTTATATTAAAATACTTTTTTCCTTACACTAATGCACTCTTCCTTGTTTACTGTTAGTGGTTCACGGGGAAGACTCGGAAGATATAGCCGTGTTCTGTGAGTTACTATATGAGTGTGTTGAGGTGCCATGTGAGTGTGTAGTTAGAGTATTAATGTAAGTGTATTGCAACAGCTTGAGTGTATCCAGTCACTTCGTGTCTACTGTGAGGAAAAATTGAAGTATACTCAAGAAATCTTAATAAAACGATTGTACACAAACCACGGAACGGGTGGGGGTTTTCGTCTCTCTCGCCATGGGTTCAATTCCCAAGCGTCCTGTGGTTTAATTTAAGTAAAAATTTTAATGTATTGGAAGGAAAAATGAAGAGAGGCAATTTAAACGTATTTCCCGAAGCATAAGATGTGAGGGCATCAGGAAGGAGCATACAGAGAGAATATTACATTGATATTTGGAATTGTACATTACTCTAGGAAGACAGACGGCGCAGCGAGACTAGGTATCCAGACCAGACATCGAGACTACGCAGTGAGACGAGATAGCAAGTATACTCCAACATGACAAAAACGCTGAAGCAGCTTGAGTCTTGACAGACATATCCTTTCCACCATTGCTGCTCCCAGCAGCTATGGACCCCAGAGCACTTTATCAGTGATAAAATCCTACTCTGGGTGATAAATTCTCATTGTGAGTAATAATACCTGGCGAAACAGCGTACAATATGCTCCTTTTTATTCTCTGTTATTCACTAGCTTTTTTTAATTATTTTTTGGTTCATATTTGGGAGGCATTTTTGGTTTTTGAATCAGGTCAATGAAAATGAAGTGAATGTTGGTGTTTGAATAATAATGCTGCTCTTGATATGACATCGTCATTGTTTGAATATAGATAATTATCTCCCAGTGTCAATATGTGGAGCTTAGGTCAATGAGAGAGAGAGAGAGAGAGAGAGAGAGAGAGAGAGAGAGAGAGAGAGAGAGAGAGAGAGAGAGAGAGCAGGGAAAGCGAACCTTCTTCAATACTTTTTGGGATTGGTAAGTGAATTGATTGGCTAAAAGAATTGTAAGCGTATCGAGTACACGAGGGTCTTTAAGGCTGCGTGGACCCTCATCAGCAGTCAAGTATATTCCAGAACCTATTTTTGAGATTAAAGTAAACTAGATATCAGAGCATATACAAAAAAAATACACACATTTGATTGTATGTATATCCTTATTATTTTTTGAAATAGGCAGTAAAATTTTGTATGTATGTATGTAACCAATGCAAGTTGAAGGCTTTCCAACGACTTTAAATAATAATAATAATAACAGCAATAATAATAATAATAATAATAATAATAATAATAATAATAATAATAATAACAGCAACAACAAAAAACAATAATAAAATTAATGTACCAAACTGTCAAAAAAAAAGAAGAAAAATACTTAAATTAATATTGAAGTTACATGAATATATTTTTTTTGAGGGGTAAGCGCTAAACACGCTGGGACAGACAGTGTCTTAAGTAAGGCCACGTTCATAACTAGGACAAGGTAGCCTGCGATACCTGGCAATTTCTCTCAACTTGCAACTTTCAAATTTTCAACTTCTTAACTTGCACTCTGCAACTTCCTAAGTAGCAACTTGTGAATGTCATCCCATTAATATTTTTTCGGCTGTAAGATGTTTCTCTGAAAATTAGGCAACTTTCAACATTTCTCTCTTCTCTTCCTCAAAAAATTCCGATAGGAACATTTATTGAATTTGCTGTTTTTTGGTTTTTAATTGATGAGGAAGAGAGGCAACGATATTATACCTGTGTTTTGGTTTTGAGGATGCAGAGGGAAAAGGGAAGGAAGATGAAAAGAAGGGAGAGAAGTAGAGGAGAAAGTAATGGAGAAGAAAGGAGAGGTGGAAAATAAGGAGTGGGGATTTTGTTATTTATGTTTCACCCCTCCTTCAGTAGGAAGGCCATCACTCTGAAAGAGGAGTTGGGGGATGTTGTAGTTTGGAGGTTATTTGAACCGTCATGGCAGCATACTTCTGGCAAGATATCAGTTAAATGAATGATGGAGAACGTGTTTCCTCTTTTTTTGGGTCACCCTTACCATGGTGTGACACGGCCAGGTAGTTAAAAAAAAAAAAAGGTACTGCATGATTTAAGTATATGCACAGAACACAAGTTAGAGAACAATCTTTCATTCTGGCTGAATGAACGCTGTGTAACGATCATTATCAGGTAATTACTTGATGAAGTTCTATACAGAGCGAAACATTGTCCATATTAAAGCTTGTTCTGTAATAAATGTCTTTGCTTTCCTACTTGTCACCAGTTAACCATCCCAGTCATGTCTCTGTTTTCCATGTTGAACACAAAGACAAAAATATATCATTATAAGTATTCAGCAATACTATTTTTACGTCCTGATAATTCAGTCCTCAAGTGTTATTTTCAATTACTTCAAGGATTTTATCTATCTAAACAATTAGAAAAAGACAACAGAGTTGAGGCAATCAGTGTAATTAACACCAAATACAATTGATCCAAGAGATACCACAACAACTCAAACACTGAGAGATAAACACCCACCCAGGAGGGTCTCTGTCACGTGCAACAATTCTCCAGATGACCCCATCACAGGACAATTATTTCTAAAAGAGTCAAATGTGCATAAAATGATTGTGTCATTCCCAGCAAGTTCTGTGGTGGCGTTGCAGTGGAACACGATCCCAGAACATCAAAGAGATGGTTTATCCAGTGCTTAACACAACCAAATTGGTCCTCGTTTATGAGATAATATGCGTCAACAACTGTCTAGCTTAGCTGATGCCAAAAGAAAATTAAACCTTTCTTCTTCGGTGCCTCATTATGTGCCTTGAAAAAAAATGGACGTGTAATCAGGTCCAAACACTATCGGTAACACTCTTTGTCGTCCTGATACCAAAGCAACAGTGAGAAATATATGCACAGAAGCTGCCAGCTTGCTGCAACCAAACGAACTTATCTTTGTAATCTCTGAAAACTATAAATCATGGGCTGATGCAGCAATGGCTTACCTCAAAGATTAGGATTAATTAAACTAGAATAACACACAAACAAGGCCACGGGTTCGATTCCCGCCCAGTTTTACTTAAATTTGATTGACATTTGTTCATTATGACTTATTCGAGTATTTAAATACAGGCTTTGAAGGGACGAAAATACATATCTAGCTGTATTGTTACTGATATATATATATATATATATATATATATATATATATATATATATATATATATATATATATATATATATATAATATATATATGTGTGTGTGTGTGATGTGTGTGTGTGTGTGTGTGTGTGTGTGTGTGTGTGTGTGTACTCACCTAGTTGTGGTTGCATGGGTCGAGTCACAGCTCCTGGCCCCGCGCGCGCGTGTGTGTGGGTGTATTCCTCCTTCCACCCTCTCCCTTCCTTCAGCTCCCTTTTCCCTCAACCCTTTCCCATGTTACCCCATCCCACCGGTACTAGGGGCTTGGTTGGCCAAGGACAGTCACAAGACAAGAATCTGCGGAGTTGCCGCCTTAGCTCATAGGTTTCCAATACCACCAACACTGCCACCCAAGGCTAGCAACCCGTGAGTGTGAGCAATGGCGGTGGTGAAGTGGTAGAGGAGAGTATAGCAATGATGGGGTGGTGGTAGTGGAATGGTAATGTGTCGTAAGAGAGTATGGTAGAATGTTATCTCTTTTAGCGTGTGCGAAAAACGTCTAACGTGTAATAATTAACGTTTTTTTTTAACTCCACATCGTTCCTTAAGTAACGAGAACTTAGCGAACTTAGCTTTAATTGCAGTTGATGAAATATTCAATAATTTCTAGTTAGGCTGCGTAACTATCGGCAGACAGACACAATTCCTCTCAGTCATTCATTCTAAGGTCTCCGTAAGATCCAAAAAACCATGCGTTATTGCCTATAACTCTCAAACAAAAAAACGTATTGGGAATAAATACCTACTGACATCAACTAAAAATATGCTTTTATTATTTACCTTACGAGAAGAGTTAATTATCATGAAAAATAATTTAAAGTTTTTAATTACAACCCAAGAAAAAATACGCAGTCAGCAACTCACCCACTTGAACCCACATCTCAGACACTCTTATCAGAGAGACGAAATTTACAGACCGAGTACCGCATCTTCCACTGTCTCTAGTAAATTATCTCTGCACAGAATTGAAAAAAAAGCCATTGGTTGGCGAAACATATTTGAGGTGTCACTCAAGCGTTTTATTTACGAACATGTCGGTATTTTATACCATTAACGTAAGCAATATCCTTCTAATAGTGCGTTGGCCCATTCTTCCTCTATGAGAGGCCAAAACATACTTGCACTCTAGGTATGGATATCTGGTTAACTGGATTTAAAGGCTATCTACTACACGAATGACATTAAGATTGAATATAACCAGTTCACAACCACTTAAGAATACTTTAATACCTGAAGGAGGGATTAAAGTAAACTCTGAGTGTACACACTGGTTATACACCTCTGGGTGTGTATGTACTATTTATCTGGGGAACACACAGTGGCCAAGTTTAGGACACTGGCGCTGTTTACGTCCCATGGACATAATTGGTAACTGGGAAAAGCGACGGTTGAACAAGCGCAACACGGGTGATGCTGCAGTTAAGTGAGCATGCAGCACAGATGTTTAATTAGGGAGATGCGCTGAGCATCCTCTCCGGCCGTGTGTATAGGGAGATTATACGTGATTATACGACCTAGTTGGAGGGAGGAGGGTTGGGCAGGGATTATATCAGTCATTACTATGAAACAATAACGAAAAGTTGATGAAAGACACATATACAACATCTGAGTATCAATCTGGTAAAAAAAAAAATACCCAAGTGTTATACAAGTGTCTTATGCGATTGTGGTGGTGGTGGTAGTGGTGGTGGTAGTGTTGGTAGTGGTGGTGGTGATGGTGGTAGTGGTGGTGGTGGTGGTATGGTGGTGGTAGTGGTGGTGGTAGTGTTGGTAGTGGTGGTGGTGATGGTGGTAGTGGTGGTGGTAGTGGGTGGTGGTGGTGGTGGTGGTGGTGGTAGTGGTGGTAGTGGTGGTGGTAGTGGTGGTAGTGGTAGTGGTGGTGGTGGTAGTGGTGGTGGTAGTGGTGGTGGTGGTGGTGGTAGTGGTGGTGGTGGTGGTGGTGGTGGTGGTGGTAGTGGTCGTTGTAAAGAATTAGCTACACCGATAAGTAGCTGGAAATGGGCAGGCTGTGATCTAATGCAAAAAAAAAAATGGGAGATAAATGTTGCAATAACAGAGAAATAGGTAAGTTATACCAAAGGAAATTGGAAATAAATGGGACTGGAACATAGGACAATAAATGGGGAAGATAGATATAATAATAATAATAATAATAATAATAATAATAATAATAATAATAATAATAATAATAATAATAATAATAATAATAATAATAATAATAATAATAATAATAATAAAAAAAAAATAACAACAACAACAACATCAACAACAATAATAATAATAATAGCAGATTTATTTTGAAAAATTGGTCCTGTCTTTCTTCTCTTTGATCAATGAACTAAATTGGATCAACACAGCTATTAGTAGATTCATTTGCCGCTAAATAATTAATTTTAAATGTTAAACAACCAATAAACTTTGAAAATAACTGTAAATTAGATTAAAATATATGTTTCAACTAATAATTTCATTAATTTTTTTAGCTCACTCTCCTTTTCTCTCAGAGTAACAAATACAATTTACACTGAAAGATTTTTTTTGTAAATGAAAATGGTTTATTAACTAAACGATTATTAAAATATCATCATCACCTATATATATATATATATATATATATATATATATATATATGTCTGCCGATTAGGTAAAACTATGATTTTGGCTTAAATAGAACGCTCACCTTGCATATAAGACAAGTGAAAATTTGTTATGCAATAATTTCGCCAAAATCATTCTGAACATAACGAAAAAAATATATTTCATTGTGTTTGTTTATTATTAAATTAATGTTAACGTATCTAAAATATATTTAGTTGGGTTAGGCTAAATTAAATTGCGCTTGTTGTAATAAGGTTAGGTAGGTTTTCAAAGTTTCTCTTGGTACAAAATTATAAATTCTTACATTAACATAAATGAAAAAAAATATATCTTTAAACGTATAAGAGAAAATTTTAGAAAGGACTTAATTTTAAATGAGTTCTTGCTAATTGACCAGTTTTACCTAATCGGCACGACATATATATCTGGATTACCAAAACGATTGTCCAGAGAGCTGAGGAGGGGTTGTTGAGGTGGTTTGGACATGTAGAGAGAATGGAACGAGACAGAGTGACTTCGAGAGTGTATAAATCTGTAGTGGAGGGAAGGCGGGGTAGGGGTCGGCCTAGGAAAGGTTGGAGGGAGGGGGTAAAGGAAGTTTTGTGTGCGAGGGGCTTGGATTTCCAGCAAGCATGTGTGAGCGTATTTGATAGGAGTGAATGGAGGCATATGGTTTTTAATACTTGACGTGCTGTTGGAGTGTGAGCAAAGTAACATTTATGAAGGGATTCAGGAAACCGGCAGGCCGGACTTGAGTTCTGGAGATGGGAAGTACAGTGCCGGCACTCTGAAGGAGGGGTGTAAATGTTGCAGTTTTATAACTGTAGTGTAAAGCACCCTTCTGGCAAGACAGTGATGGAGTGAATGATGATGAAAGTTTTTCTTTTCGGGCCACCCTGCCTTGGTGGGAATCGGCCGATGTGTATAAATAAAATAATATATATATATATATATATATATATATATATATATATATATATATATATATATATATATATATATATATATATATATATACATTATATGTGTGTTTGTGTACTTAAAGCCAGACTCAAGAAATCGATATCTAGTTAGAGTTGCATTATATGTGTGTAGTGTGTGTGTGTGTACTCACCTAGTTGTGGTTGCAGGGGTCGCAGTGTGTGTGTGTGTGTGCAGGTGTGCGTGTGTGTATGTGTGTTGAGAGGTGCGCTCTGCTACTGGTGGTTGCTGGGCGAGGCTCGTGAGATCTCGTCTTTAAAACTAAAGTGTTGGTGCCCAGTAGAGAGTAGACACTTTCGTTACGCTGGTACTGAGAGAGTCGCAGTTCCGTCTGGCTCTCACCTTTTGTCTCAGCTGGGAGCAGAGTTCGGGGAGGAGGCAGGATCGACGATAGGGCTGGATTTCTGCCTCCTTGTTGCTGAGAACGCTGGAATAGTGAAGAGAAGATGCACTTTGCTGAGCAAGCTTTTTGGGAAGGACAGTGTTTCGCTCCGTGTAGAGATTTATCTAATCATCATAGATTAACAAAGATCTAAACAGAGCATAACATTGTCTCAATAAAAACTAGATCTGCTACGTATGTCATTTCATCAAGTATTGTTGGCAGTAAGTCACATGGATCGAAAACTGTGAGTACAGTAGTTTTAGCGAAGAAGAAAACTTTCAACGTTGTTGCTACTCTGGTGTTCCCGAGAAGGTTGAGAGTTGTGGGAGGTTTATTACTGGGAGTGAAGATCATTTTCTGGGGCTCTTTCTGTTGGGGGTAGAGAGGGAGCAGACGTCTGTGTTCATGCTGAGAGTACCAAAAAAAAAGGAGTAAATACTCCACGTATTTTCGCTTCATTCTGGAGACCTAATAGGTGACCGAGGACACAATTCTTCATACTCTTTATCCCTTTACTTCTATTGATCATCTGATTTATTGTTCTAATTAATGTTTGGGATATTGAAGCCCCAATAATTATTACATCGTTGTTATTCATTACTAAGCCATAAGTACATATATTTAATACCTCTGTCCAGAGCAGGATTCGAACCTGCACACTATGTACGTTGATAGTGTGTGCAGGGTCGCCCTTTCGAATTGCTAAAACCAACACACACACACACACACACACACACACACACACACACACACACACACATATATATACATGTATATGTGTATATATATATATGTATATGTGTATATATATATATGTATATGTGAAAATATATATATATATATATATATATATATATATATATATATATATATATATATATATATATATATATATATATATATATATATATATATATATGTCGTGCCGATTAGGTAAAACTTGCGTCTTTGGCTTAAATAGCAACGCTCACCTTGCCATATAAGACAAGTGAAAATTTGTGTATGCAATAATTTCGCCAAAATCATTCTGAACATAACGAAAAAAATATATTTCGTTGTGTTTGTTTATTATTAAATTAATGTTAACGTATCTAAAATATATTTAGTTGGGTTAGACTAAATTAAATTGCGCTTGTTGTAATAAGGTTAGGTAGGTTTTCAAAGTTTCTCTGGGTACAAAATTATAAATTCTTACATTAACATAAATGAAAAAAATATATCTTTAAACGTATAAGAGAAAATTTTAGAAAGGACTTAATTTTAGATGAGTTCTTGCTAATTGACCAGTTTTACCTAATCGGCACATTTATGACATTTTAAAAAATATATATATATATATATATATATATATATATATATATATATATATATATATATATATAAATCAGCAACAGATTTGCCCTTGCTACAGTCAATTCAGAGGGAAAGTTTTGCTGCAATCAATTGCCTGCTTCTACGTCCTTGAAGAATTCGAATGAACCTGTCACTTACCCTCCAGAAATGGATTCGTCAACACAGCAGGAAGAGACTGGGAAAAACAAAATAAACTTGACTTTTGAACGCAGCCCTGATGCTTGTGGTATAAGTTTGTCAACAAAACAACCGGAGGGAATCACCTAACGTTGTCCTAAAGTTTGTTGACTTGCTTTAGTTAATTGTGAAGAAACGAAATAGACTTCCAAGGCCAAGACACTAGTGTAGTATAGGTATATCCAGTAGATGAACTAAAAGAGCAAATTATTGCCACATCCACAGACTTCGCAATATTCCGGATTCATTCAATAACCCAGCAAGTTCATAATATTCCACGACCCACTCACATTCCCATCAAGTGCGTAAAATCTTCAGACTCATTCCCAAAGTCATCAAGATCTGAATATCCTCAAATCCTCTCACGAATCCACCAAGTTCGTAATCACCAGTCTGAGCAATGACTAAAATATTATGGTTAACAGTAGACCGTGCAAAACACTCTACTACCAAATCAGTAGGTAACGCAAGTTCGATGGCTACAGCACAAGCCTCTGATGCATCAAGGCAATTTTCCAGTTGTTACTTACCCTGGCAACAGCTTGAGAGATCTAAAGTATAATCACTGTTACCAGACAGAACATCAAGGGGATTCAAGTTGCAGAAAAAAAAATTGTCCAAGCAGAACCAGTAGTTTAGAGACTTAATCTCCAAACACACAAAGAGGATTTCAGATCTGGTGCGCACGCGTTTAAGCTATAAACGCAGCTCTTTTCGCTAACAGCTCTACAGCTCTGGTGCTCTCCCCTTCAACTAATTAACATATAAGTTTTGTCAAACACTACATATGGTTTCAAGCCTTACATTACATCACAGGTCAACGACCTAATATCCTGCCTACTTAAGTTTTAATTATCAAATACATTCGCCGGCCAAGCGATGTGTAAACACATGAAGCCAGTCCAACAGCATACTTACTACTAGCCTATAGCGTTTTATTATCAATGTTGTTGATCTCACGCTCAAGTTCCTGAACCCTAATACTTCCAACGCGGTTGTTGATGTGAAAAACACTTATCGACGACAAGCCTCGGGAACATGTGAAAATTCCTGGATTCGGCGAGACAGGCAGGGTCATGGAGGTGACATTGACGTGAGCGCTAATAAATCCATACATTCCAAACATATTAATGTCAGTCCAAGGACAGACACCTTGAAATGATATACATGAAGTTCATAAATACTTGCTATTCCTTGGTAGTATGTGCAACGTAAATACTTAAGAACCTTACGGTTTTTAATCTTAAAAAAAAGTGCAAGCTTTCTCACCCATGTGTGGCTTTTCTTTTCACCAAGACGTAGGTGATCTACCAGCAAATCGCATGAGTATATCAAGATCATAAGATTGTCTTTACCACATCAAACATACTAACAGAAGGAAATAAAGACTTAACTTCCATAATGTAGCTATGAGAGAGAGAGAAAGAGATACAGAGAGAGAGAAAAAAAAATAGGCAAGCAACCTGTCACTCGAGGCTTCGCACCGTCGAATATAACTCTCAGCTCTCAAGTAAGTTAAACTGCCTAGTTAAGACTTTAACCAATCATTTGCTGACTCTTCAGTACGAGTCTCATCAAATTTTCCTTATTCTCCACTGGCTGCATGATTCTAGCGCTTAATGGCCCAAAGGAATTTAGCGCTCCATCTAAATATAAATAAATATATCACAAATGCCGCAGTAGGTAAACGGAAAAGAATCTCGCGTTAGTGAAATGCAGCGGGCGGACTCCCTAGAGTTTCTCGCGTGTCCCCGCGCCTGTCTGTCTAAGATTCGAGGTCGACGCCAACTGAGTGTGAACCCCCCCGTCTTCCCCTCCAATTTCTCCTTCCCGCTTTTCCTCCACTGCCTGCCCTTCCCCTTTCCCTCCACTGTCTACCCTTCCCCTATCCCTCCACTGTCTCCCCATTCCCCTCCCGTCCAATCTCTACCCTCCCCTGCCTGTTCCTCTCCCTCCATCCTAACCTGCTCACTGACATGACTGTCTTGCTCCAGCATATTTATTCACGTTTAACTGAGTATTTCCAGTTACAGTGCAGTTTTAGCTTGGTTTATCTTGATGAGTTTTAAACCTATTTGTTTAACGTCTGTATTATTCAATTATAACTCGATTTCAATCTATATACTTGGCTTGCATATGTGTGTATTCATGTGTATAAGCGTGTGCACATGTACGTGTGTAAGTATGTGGGGTGTGTGTGTGTGTGTGTGCTGAGGAGGTTTAACGCAATGCAGTGGTTTATATTCGTAATCATTTATCTTTCCTTCGTTTTTGATAACTGACCAGCAATATGTCACCTGAGCTATAATTTACAGCAGCTAATGACAAGATATTGCAATTTTATATCATGAAAGCTTGTAGCAAAGTCACTTTGAAACTAATGGTTCTTATTCTGAGTATATACATATATATATATATATATATATATATATATATATATATATATATATATATATATATATATATATATATATATATATATATATATATATATATATATAAGAACATAAGAAAGAAGGAACATTGCAGCAGGCCTCCCTACTGGCTCATGCGAGGCAGGTCCAATTCTTCCACCGGCTTAAGCCAATGCCTTACCCTAGTCAGGTCAGTCACATTCACTTAAGGAAGGAGCACGGCATCTGACCTAGTAGCACAAGCTAGTCAGGTCCAACTCACACCCACCCACACCCACTCATGTATTTATCCAACCTATTTTTAAAACTACACAACGTGTGTGTGTGTGTGTGTGCAAGTTGAATTTTAGTTGAAATACGAATATATGCAAATCATAATAACAATTGTCTATTAACTTTAAATATATGTGTTACTGAATATGATCCTCACTCTGCTGTTGCTACTTCTTCTGTTGTTGTTGCTACTTTTGTTGCTGGCTCCGTTGCTGTTATTGTCTTTGCTATCACACAACCCCATAATCGAGAGATAGTGCATACATAACGTTAACATTTGCAATTATTATCTAGCTCTGATCCACCAGGTTGTTATTGCCAGCGGTATGTTCTGGGGACTTGAGGTGCTGCTCTGAGATTACATCCAATTAGTACTGATAACAACATGCTCATGTATTGTGGGTAATGTCGCCGGAGACCAGAGCTCTGTGATTTACTGACTTGTGTTGCTGAAGCTCTTGACACTCTCCTTATTATTATTATTATTATTATTAATATTATTATTATTATTATTATTATTATTATTATTATTATTATTATTATTATTATTATTATTAATAATAATAATAATATTATTATTATTATTATTATTATTATTATTATTATTATTATTATTATTATTATTATTATTATTTTATTATTATTATTATAATCATTTCATGTTAGTGTCTCATGAACCTGTTTCTTGGATCAAGAGCCCTTCACCATGATCAAGGCATCCTTGTTGTAGGGAAACGTACTTGCATATCTCTCAAATTTTCCCTGGAATACCACTTTAGGTATTATCAAGTATCCCCAAAAAGGACCTTGAGATTTTTGCTTGAAAGTTTTTTTTCTTCCTTGAACTTGTCGTTTTTACTTCGTATCACGAGAAATCCTCATCCGATCGCCTTCAAATTTTAACGCTGGTGTACGGTAACGAGGGCAAGATTCTAGGAACAATTGGCATGTGGCAGAGGTTGTTGAACTCATTCCCAGCATCATGGAACGGATTCAATAACTTGAGGGAACCTTACGCTGCGGTCTGACGTGGAAAAGTCAGACCGAAACGTCGTCAATGATTATTTGTGAATTTCTTTTACTTCGTCCACGTTTTACAATACTAAACTCACATCTGTATGCGATAGAGACGTGGTGGGCAGCCGAAATATGTTGTCAGTAAAGATACCCAAACGTTGCAGATATGTGACTATTCAATGATTCACATTGGACCGAAATGTCATCATAAGTTTAATTCTTCCATATTCTGGTTATTTGCGCATTGTTCCAGTCCTTTTTCCATTCCTTATGTCTTACCAAACAAGCTGTGAGTATCGTGGAGCTGCTGATGCGAACAACTTTAGGTAAGAAACAAGTATGGAGTGAGTGAAACAGCTATTAAGGAAACGTATCGCCGTCAGAAGTTTCGTCAGTCCTCAGCAAGTGTCCTGATCCATGCGAAGGTGACTTTTGCCTAAATCCTGTCGGTGCATCGTCAATAATATGATTCATCAATTTCGTTACCTGTCAGCACGTCTGTCTATCTGTCTGCATGGATTTGTCTGACTGGATGTGAGTCTGTCTCTTGTGATTCACCGGGGATTTTATGACGGCAGATTCGAATATGATCGATCGTAAAAGATTTACGGTGATCCTCACGTCTACGTTATTACATAACAAACATACTCTCCCTCACATATACTTACACACACACACACTATATATATATATAGTATGACACTGTGACAGTGAATTACTTTCTTAGTGACTGAGTGGAAGAGTGCCAGGATAAGCTTGGACTCTCTCAGCTAATTGCCAGCAGGAACATGGTTCCCATGGAGGGTGCCAAATAGAGATGGCACTTACACAGAAAGCCAGGATGAGGTAAAATAATGGACGAGGTTCAGATAAAAGTGGCGATACCAGGAATATCGTCTTTCCCCTGTAGAGTGCCAGAAATATCGTCTTACCCTTGTAGAATGCCGGGAATATCGTCTTACCCTTGTAGAATGCCAGGAATATCGTCTTACCCTTGTAGAATGCCGGGAACAGAGAATCATATTTGTAGTGTACCAGGAATATCATAGTTAACTTTTGTATTAATATTGGTAGAATTACCGACAATATGTTAAGTAAAAGGACACAAATGCAACTAATGTGACATTTTATTGTGGCAACGTTTCGCTCTCCAGGAGCTTTTTCAAGCCGTTACAAGCGATACATGGACACAGTGGGGATATATATACTCTCAAAGTGAGGTGAAATACAAGTGGTGGTTGAAGTAGTAGTGATATACAACTACTACTACAACTTATATCACTACTACTTCTACCACCACTAGTATTACACCTCACTTGGAGAGTATATATATACCCTCTGTGTCCATGTATCGCTTGTAACGGCTTGAAAAAGCTCCTGGAGAGCGAAACGTTGCCACAATAAAATGTCACATTAGTTGCATTTGTGTCCTTTTACTTAACATAGTTAACTTTTAACTGAAAAAATGTTCTAAAGAATTAGACACTTGTGCATCATCTGGATATCTTTACTTTGTAGACGTTTCGCCCGCCAGTGTAGAGGGTTTCTAGGATCAAAGACCCCGTGACCCGGTCTGTGACCAGGCCTCCTTCATGGACAAAATCTGATGATGACTGTAGAAACATGTACAGAAGACAGTGGAAGACAAGGTAATCAGTCCCTTCTACTGTCGTATGTACATATTTCTACAGTCTTCAGATTATGTCCATGTACCATGCACCAGATTATGTCCATGTACCATGTACCAGATTATGTCCATGTACCAGTGGATGTCGAAACGTCTACAAAGTAAAGATACCCAGATTTTTCATGTGTGTCTAAGTCTTCATCTCATCTGTATTGTATATCATTCATTTACAATGATTATATTCGCATCTTTATAAAATATTAGAAAGAACGGGGAATCCTTGTGTAATGTAATGTAATGTACTGAGTAATGTAATGTACTGAGTGTCAGGAAGAGCTTAACAGAATGACCCCTTTGTAGAATGTGCCGAACTGAATGCCACACTGGAGGAATGTGACGAGAAGTCTGCCATTCTTACATAGTGTAAGGAGCAGAGTAGCAAATATGAAAAATGGGAATAGAGTGCCATTCTTCGTAGATTGACAGGAATTGATTGGTATATTTGAAGAATGGCCGGAAGTTTTCGGCAGTTTCATAGAGTGCAGAGAAAGCAGTGATAAAATCGTTGAGTGCCTAGGATTGACTGGCACCTCATGCAATGCTAGACATTGAATGACACTTGTTAAAAATGATAGGAATATAATAGCACCTATGTAGAGTGATATTCCATTCGGAATGCTATAGAGTAGCATGAGTTTATAGTGCCAGCATGAGCGTGACTGCCTTGTAGAATGACGTTGGGAAATGGATTACCTTATAAAATGCCAGAAATAGACTTGCTCCGAATAGAGTGCCAAGAAGTGCCTGGCACTCTGGAAGACTACCTAGAAAAGTGTGGCTCCCTAGATGGCTGCAAAGAAAAGGGTGGCACCCGTATAGAGTGAGAGGGTGAGAGTGGCATCCTGTGTATATGTGTGTTCGCTTGTATATGTGTGTATGTATTCATTTATGGAGGAATGCCAAAATGAGAGTTACACCCTGGGGAGTGTCATGGAGAGAGTGGCTCCTTAGGGAGTGTCAGGGTGAGAGTGTCACCCTGGAGGAGTGTTATGGAGAGAGTTCCTCCTTGGGGAATGTCAGGGTAAGAGTGGCACCTGGGGGAGTGTCATGATGAAAGTAGCACAATGAAGGAGTGTCAGGGTGAGTGTGGCACCCTGGGGGAGTGCCTGAGGTGAGAGTGGCACCCTGGGGGAGTGTCAGGGTGAACGTGGAACCCTGAGGGAGTGCAAGGGGTGAGAATAGCACCCTGTGGGAGTGTCATGGAGAGCGTGGCACCCTGGGAGAATGCCAGGGTGAGCGTGGCACCCTGGGGAAAGGGCAGGGTGAGTGTGGTACCCTGGGGGTGTGCCAGGGTAATAGTAGCACCCTGGGGGAGTGCCAGGGTGAGAATGACACCCTGGGGGAGGGGCAGGAACACTGCGGGTGTGTCAATACTGCCAGCATGCTGGTGACTCACCGCTGAGCTTCCGTTTATCATGACACTCTGCCTGCTTCCTGGTGACCCTGATCTCTTGATCCAAGGATTTGCAGCTATCTTCTCTTTCAGTGGATCAAACCTAATCATCCCTACTCCTAAGGAGCTGAATGTCTCGTATGGATCAAGTTGGATCTGGTATGATGGTACTGATCAAGACATTTATTAAGGGAACGTTTCGCCCAAGATGGCTCCTTTACTCCTTATACAGAGAGAAACTAAAAAAATAGTATGTATAGTGGCAGAAGTCAGGTGTGTGTGTGTGTGTGTGTGTCTACCTGGAGGGTATTCCGGGGATCAACGCCCCCCCGGCCCGGTCCACGACCAGCCTCCCTGTGGATCAGGGCCTGATCAACCAGGCTATCACTGCTTGCCGCACGTAAGTGTGTGTGTGTTTGTGTGTGTGCGCGTGGTGTGTGATATTTGCTTGTGTGTACCCACCTATGTGTGGTTGCAGGGGTTGAGTCTCAGCTCCTCGTTCAGAGTCTTGGCTTGCCTCTAATGGGTTCACTCTCTTCTGGCTTCGAGATTCCTATAGTACCTGCCTCAACCACTTCATTCTCTAGGTTGTGTGTGTGTGTGTTTGTATGTGTGTGTGTATGTGTGTGTGTGTGTGTGTACACGCTACTTTATACATACAAACATTTACACGTGTAAGGAAGACTTGCAGAATAGTCTTAAGTACGTCAAGAAGTGTGATGTAAGGTGTTCAGTGAAGCAGCGTGGAGCAAGCCTCGCCACCCCACAACATCCTTTATTGATCACTTGTCTGTAAAGGTCACAGGTCAAGGTTAAATAGTGCCAAGATACCCCACCTAGTGCCTCCTGTCTGATGCCTTGTGGCACTTCTCTTCCAGCCTCTTTCAGGGTTCGGTATCAGTTTGTACGGTGCTACAGTCAGTAATTCATAAATAACTCACACTAAGGAGATTAAATTTATAACTACGTATAATTAATATGAATAGTTATAATCACAAAAATAATGTTTATATTGGTTGACCGGTAAGCCAGCGGAAGGCCTCGGTCAGATGACCAAAACCTCTAGTGGCGGGTCAACAGTGACTATCACCCGCGTCAGGAAACAACTGTCCTCTTTCCTGTTAAGCTTACTCTAACCTAAACCTACGTATCGGTCTTTTCTAACATGAAAATGATCCAGGATGGACCGAAAAGTCGTCATAAGGTTTCCCTTCTAATTGCCAAATATTTGTGAATTCTTCCTCCCACGGTATAGCGATTTTCATTCTTCTGTCAATAATTTATTCAGTCTCTTTAGGGATTACTGCCAGTCTACTAGCAATACCTACCCAACACTAGCTGGTAGGATGTTAGACAGCAGCCACCTACGGAAGTACTGTATGATGCAAAGCTAGTTAAATGTTTTGGCAGCATTGTTGATCTTTTCTTTCTGTCTCGTGAAAATGTTGGATGACAGATAAATGTTCCACACTTCTACTAACATTCACTACATACTTGTATAACATGTCATGTGTGTTTCGTGTAAGGTGTTACATAAAGAACACAAAGGCACAATACCGTGACTGGAACAAAACAGAAATAGCCCGCATAGCTGTTATATCTCACGTAGTTCATTTTATACACAATATACCTGGTCTCAGGACATGCGTCGGGGGCAGTTATACTTGACACCATTCACAGATGAAAGAGATATAACCTGTCAAGGAATTAATACAGCCTGTCAAGGGATTAATACAGCCTGTTAAGTGATTACTACAGCCTGTCAAGGTGGTACTATCTGTCAACTACTAGCCTGTCGTATCACTTGTTGCTTTAATACTGTCAAATTAATAGGGATTCTTAAATAAACATTAACTACAAGCACATTGCTGTACCTTTATATTTTTGGCTGATGATCGATAATTTTCTCTTCATTTCTGTTTACCAGTTCTGTTTTATCTGAGTCCTGACACATTCTGTGGCAAACAGTCCTGCTAAGCAGTCTGTTATAAAGAATGATCTGAATATCTCGCCTTCGGAGCTTGATGAATCATGCTGTTGTCCTTCTTTGATATTTTTGTATTTGTAGAACCGTATTCCACGTTGGCTATTCAACGCAAGGAGTTGTGGCAGCTCGACCCAACGTCCTCTGAAACTGAGACAGAAATGCTATTCAAGTGTACTCACCAAAACAAGAGGGTTTTTTCGTCTGTAGCAGAAATTTCCCTGGGTTTCGTTTTCCTTTCCAAGCAGATTCTCATTTAGCATAGATCAGTGTATATTTGAATTTAATACAGTATAACAGAACAAAAATAATAAGATCTAAACAGATAAATAAAAAAAACACTTCTCTTTAAGCATATAAATAAAGCAAATATTTTAGAAAACACAAACGAAAAACAAAAAAAAGGATAGCAAATATTTAACCAGGCAAACACAATTAAAAACACACTCACTCTAGCCTGATGACCTTTATACTCCATCCTTCGCCTGACAGAAGTCATAAACTTATTTCAGAACTGTGGAGAAGTTACACAGCTCATTTGCATACTGATGATTATTCTCTATGATTACCTCTATGCCAATTACCACAACTCCTCTCAGCGTTATTAACTCTCCTTAAGTCTGGCCTCAGATGATTGGAAGAGGAGCGAGGAGACGAAATAGGATGAGAAGTAATAGGAAGCAGTGGAGGAGGAGGAGGTCCTGGAGAAGGAGGCACAGGAGGAGCAGGCATTCTGAAACAGGAGCAGTTTGTTTAAATCGTAAAACAATTATATTCAAATTGCATATGTAACTAGAGTCTATAGATATATATATATATATATATATATATATATATATATATATATATATATATATATATATATATATATATATATATAATATATATATATATATATATATATATATATATATATATATATATATATTGTGTGTGTGTGTGTGTGTGTGTGTGTGTGTATACAAATAGTATAAAATGATAAGAGAATGCCTTTCCCATTTTTGTGTCGGACAAAAACACTTAATGTAATCACAAAAAAAGAACAAATAGCAAAGACAGCATCCTCCACCTCTCTGCACAACATACATACTGACCTCTTGACCTTGGAGTGTGACGGCACGAGTCACACATACTGTGAAGTGGCATTACCCGAGCATTACGAGGCACAACACAGGCCATTGGATGAGGCTACCTGGGTGTGCTGCGGTGCTTACACTCCAAGCTACCTGGGTGTGTTATGGTGCTTACACTCCAAGCTACCTGGGTGTGTTATGGTGCTTACACTCCAAGCTACCTGGGTGTGTTATGGTGCTTACACTCCAAGCTACCTGGGTGTGTTATGGTGCTTACACTCCAAGCTACCTGGGTGTGTTATGGTGCTTACACTCAAGCTACCTGGGTGTGTTATGGTGCTTACACTCCAAGCTACCTGGGTGTGTTATGGTGCTTACACTACAGGCTACTGGGTGTGTTATGATGCTTACTCTACAGGAGGCTACCTGGGTGTGTTATGGTGCTTACTCTACAGGCTACCTGATTGTGTTATATTGCTTATTCTACAGGCTACCTGATTGTATTATGGTGCTTACTCTACAGGCTACCTGGGTGTGTTATGGTGCTTACTCTACAGGCTACCTGGGTGTGTTATGGTGCTTACTCTACAGGCTACCTGGGTGTGTTATGGTGCTTATTCTACAGGCTACCTGATTGTGTTATGGTGCTTACTCTACAGGCTACCTGGGTGTGTTATGGTGCTTACTCTACAGGCTACCTGATTGTGTTATATCTTATTGCAGGCTACCTGGATTGTATTATGGTGCTTACTCTACAGGCTACCTGGGTGTGTTATGGTGCTTACTCTACAGGCTACCTGGGTGTGTTATGGCACTCTCAGGCTACCTGGGTGTGTTATGGTGCTTACTCTACAGGCTACCTGATTGTGTTATGGTGCTTACTCTACAGGCTACCTGATTGTGTTATGGTGCTTACTCTACAGGCTACCTGGGTGTGTTATGGTGCTTACTCTACAGGCTACCTGATTGTGTTATGGTGCTTACTCTACAGGCTACCTGGGTGTGTTATGGTGCTTACTCTACAGGCTACCTTTGTGTGTTATGGTGCTTACACTCCAGGCTACCTGGGTGAGTTATGGTGCTTACTCTACAGGCTACCTGGGTGTATTGTGTTGCACACACTCTAGGTTACCTGGGTGTATTGTATTGTTCACTCTCCAGGTTACCTGGGTATGTTATGGTGATTACACTCCAGGCTACTTGGGTGTATTGTGCTCACACTACTTGCTACCTGGGTGTGTTATGGTGCTTACACTACAGGCTACCTGGGTGTGTTGTGTTCTGTCCACACACTAGGCTGTCCACACACCACCCTGCTCACACACCCGGCAACCTACACTCTGGTATAATCTGACTACCAGTTTATGTCGTGCGTAATACGCATCATGCGACCCGAGTACACACAAAGCTGAGTGATATGAGGAAGTTAGAAGTATGGCGTAGCCGACGAGTGGTAAAAACACTTTAAAAGTAAAAGAAGACCTTTTTCGTACGTTTCTCCCACCTAAACGTCGTGTAAATGAAAGTCTTATTTTGCTGTAAGAGAAGAGAGTAGAAAAGTTGAATCTGATGATATTAGAGGTCAGAAGAGCCATGTAAGGCGTTATTACTATCTTCAAGGGAGTGGATTTTCGACAGACGGAAAACAAGTGCACATGGGCACAGATGGATGTTAAAAACACTTGTTAGTCATAATGATGTCAGGAAATATTTCTTAAGCCTTAGTGTGGTCAGAAAGTGTAACACCCTAGACGCTGACGTCCTATAGGAAGAATCCATACATAGCTTAAAGAGTGGGTATAATAGGGCTCACGGAGGGGCCACATTGAGAGGCTAGGTCAGGAGCTACGATTCGACCCTTGCTACCACAAACAGGTGAATACAAATAAGTTAAAACTCATATCTTTTCCTCTACGATATCCCGTACAGATTTCTTTCATCTTTTTGTATCTTTTCTCCTTCAGCGCCTTTCCCAGAGTCGCCTGACAATAATTCTAGTGGCGTCAGGTAGTCGTAACCTCAGATAGCACCGCCCCTTGATTACAGGTGATCGATCCCTGTGTTTGGGCAGGTCCACTACCCCCTTGACCTTGGGCAAATTAGGTTACAGTAGGAGGACGACACGCTAGGTGATCTGCCTTACTCTTCCAATAACAAGCTGTCTTGATGCCATTATAAACACAAAAAGTGTTTCTGTCTCCGTGCCATCAGAGAAAAGTATCCCTCGTATTGCATAACCACAACTCCCATGTACGCCAATCCATGCGAAAGGAATAGTGCAGAGTGTATTTTAAAGTTCCTAATGCAATTAAATAGTAGCGTTGAAGATTTACAGTGTATCAGAAGAAGCATTAACAAAAGCAAGTAAAGTTTTTACAGTGTTAATTGTATTGATAGTTTTAATAGTAGACGCTAAATTTCAGCAGTTTACACTAATATCCCAATTTCAGCAATATAAATAGCAAATTAGGCCGTGCATAACTAAACCAAACGTTCCCCTGTGAAACACCAGGTTTGAAGCCAAGCTGAAAAGGCATTCTCTTGTTATTTCTGAACAAACAGCATGTGTTGTAGCAGGGTTCAATATATGCCCTAATTTGTGCATTAACTCGTGCCCTAATTCGTGCCCTAACTCAAGCCCTAAACACGTGCTTCACCTTGTGCTCTAACTCGTACCTTAACTACCTTAACTAGTGCTTCAACTAGTGCCCTAACTCGCTCTCTAACAACTGAATAGCTTAAACTTGACTGTTAGAAAATTTGTGTCAGCTATGATGGTAACTCTTTAGCAAAGATAAGGTCAAAGAAACTAGAAACTTCGTAAAACTGGTCTTACTGAACCTGAATCTAGATCTCCCAGAACAAGCAAACTCACTAAGCTATGGTAACTGTTATTGTCAATGTCTTTTATGTTAAAAATACTTTTTTTTTTTACAGAATAGACCTACGGTATTGCAGTGGGAAATCCACTTGCACAATCCTGGACTATTTGTCTATGGAATACTTTGAGACCGAATTCTTAACACAAACTTTGCTTTCTGATCAAATAAGGTTGAGATTTCCGTTTGTCCAGAATGACAACATTTTGAGACCATAGGCAAATTTGATAATTTGTTGCCTTCATAAGCTATCCTCTCTGCTAAAAGAAGTAACATTTTTTTTCCTTGTAGAATTTTGGGCATTAAGACAATCAACATCTTTTAAGAATTATTATAAATGGTATAGAATATAGACAAGCAGATAAGTAAGAAACATGTTCAACACTTTGGTATTTTGATTCTCAAAACGTTTCGCCTGGGCAGCAGGTTTTTTCAGTCGAATACAGGCGATTATAACACAGCCGACAGCTACTGACCACCTATCAAGGCTGTAAATTACTTCTCAGCTTTCCCTAATGTTGCCACTGTTATAATAACCTTTCGACTGAAGAAGCCTGCTTCGAAGGCGAAACGTTTCGACAATAAAGAGATCTAAGTGTTGCACGCGAGTCTTTTTTATCATCTCCTCAGCATCTTGGGAATGATAGAACGTTACTGTGGGTAAGTACATTCTCTTCCTCTCAGAGCCACGCTGCCTGTTACTACTGAAATATTCATCCCCTTTTAAATAGAGGATTAAGGTATGCAATATTGCCAGCTTGACTGAGAGTTCCACTACCAGGTGATGTGTGAGATTTCTGATATAAATGAGAGGATTCTAGGATGAGAATTGTGGGGAATGTTTGATGAGACAGAAAAAAAAGTTATGAGGTTAATTATGATATAAAGAGAGAGAGAGAGAGAGAGAGAGAGAGAGAGAGAGAGAGAGAGAGAGAGAGAGAGAGAGAGAGAGAGAGAGAGAGAGAGAGAAAGATAGAGAGAGAGAAAGAGAACAGCTTCCTTGTACTTCAACCTTCTTAAGGGCTCCTAATTGGGAATCCCTCAAGGTTGGGGTGTTGGTACGTGTCACTAAATAAAATGAAGACAGTTCGAGGGAGACCTTGAGAGCCAAGTGTGTCTCAAGCAACCACTTGTGTGCTTCTGGCTCTCATCTTAGCCTGGATCGTCTCCTGGGTGAGGAAGAAGAGGGGGAGGAAGAAGAGGGGGAGGAAGAAGGGGATGAGGAGGAGGAGGAGGAGGAGCAGGAGGTTAGAAACCCACACCGAGGCTATCTGCTGATAACTATCTACTTCTAACCTAGATATTAGAATAAAGTGTGCAATTCAAGGCTAGAAAAGCAGAAGGAGGAAGAGGAAGAAAATAGGGAGGACGAGAGGGAAGGAGGAGGAGGAAGAGAGAGAAGAGGTAATAGGGGGAAAAAAGAAGAAACATATTTTTTTTAATTTCCCGTCAGTTTTTTTTCTTTTCAAAATCGCCCTCTGCCGCAAAATAACAATTCGACGAATCAGAGGAGAAACCAAACCAAAAAACGACTTTCCCAAGAAAAATAAGAAGAGAAAAATACTGCAGCAGCTGGAAAACAAATCTCCTCACATCCCAGAGTGCATTTCATGGAGGAGTAAATCTCCTTGAACTTTCATTACTCTTATACTGATCTCAACACCCTCACTGTCTCAACACCGTCTTCTGGGTCCTCATTATTGCCTTCTTTTGCGGATTTATATCCTACGGAGAATCGAAGACTGGCTGGTAGGGGTCAGCAGGAACTGTTTAAGGTACCTACTTTTTGTTAGGTACTCTCGGGCGACATAGGTGTCATCTCCTCTTGAAGTCCCTCTAACCTGATTGATGTATTGCTTATTGTTGTTGATGTTCTTGTTGTTTTTCCTTATTCTGTTTGTAATCTGTTCGTTTTCATTTTTTATTCCATTTCATTTTACTATTTTCAACTTTATTATTATTATTGTTATTATTATTATTATTATTATTATTATTATTATTATTATTATTATTATTATTATTATTATTATTATTATTATTATTATTATTATTATTATTATTTATTATTATATTTTGCTCAGAAATAATACTATTTTCTTAAGAGTCTTTCCCTCCCTGTATGAAACTTTTCCTCACAGAGAAAAAGTGAGATAAGCCACGAGTCGCCAGCCAGAGTCTCTGACTTTCACACTCCCCTGAGAACTCACACACACACACGCACACACACACACACACACACACACACACACACACACACATACACACACTGCTCCGATGAGCATGGTAGCTAGCGTTCTTGCTTCACGCACGGAGGGCCCGGGTTCAATTCCCGGCGGGGCCGAAACATTTCGAAGTGTTTCGTTACACACACACATACATACAACAGGCCTAGTGTCTAATCGACATGTGCCTAGGACAAAATGGTAACTAACTAACTAACACGGGAAAAGAATTATAGATATCACATTGTAAACACAGTCGAGGGATGAAATTTATCAACCTGGTGATTGCATTTCATTCTTATTCTCCACAGAACGTTGTATTTCCTGCACTAATTTATAAGGGTTTGGTAAGTAACGATTTCCAAGGCTTCTGGCAGCCAATTATTAGTTTTTTAGCAGCTAACGAAGCTTCCTCTCCCTCTCTCTGTCTCTCTCTCTATGTAATCTGATACTGATTCAGAATCAATAGATTTAACCTAACCAACAACTAATTCGAGTTCTCGTTTCCTATAAAATAACTAACATAGGCTCAAACTAAGCTGCCTGGGCAGCTAGATCGGTAGAGCGATGGACTGTCAGTCTGCAGGCCGAGGTTCTCCTTCATGTCCACCACTCTATTTATTCAATAACTAACATATTTATTCAATACAGTTTAGTAGTTCTTTCCACACAGTGTCACTGGGCAGTGTTGCTGGAAAGCTAGAAGGTAACAAGCGAGTCTTCTGCAGTCTTCACTTCAAATAGAACCAGTGACACTTACTGAGTAGCACATATCCTATATGTTTTTAACACGTTGATCGTCTCCCACCGAGGCACTGTGACCCGAAACAAAAGCACTTTAACCATCATTCATATCACTATGAGTGTGTGTTTGTGTATGAGTGTGTGTGTGTGTGTATGTGTGTGTGTGTTTGTGTGTGTGTGTGTGTTTGTATATGCATTAAGTGTAATGAGTAATGTATCAAGGGAAATCACAAGTAAACTAAGAAAATACTTAAATGTAATGTCGGGGCGGAAAGAGAGAGAGAGAGAGAGAGAGAGGACAGAGACAGACAGACAGACAGACAGAGACGGATATTCTTTACGTGCTAGTGTAAAATACATTACACCTGTCATGTTCCGTGTTGACGTGAATCTGTGGCGCAGGAAATAAATGTAACAGTCATCACCTCGTCACACACACACTCCGTGCACTCTGCTGCTACCAACAGTCTGGCATACCCCGTAAGAAGTGCTCTGCCTTCATTCACATATCGTAGGAGTAATGTGAAATAGTGCACAGTCGAACGAGTCTTCATTTCTACTCTGATCCTGAGTCTTGCGCAGAAAGACCTTGAGTGACTGGCACTCAGTGACTGACCTTGAGAGACTGGCCCTAACTGACTGACCTTGAGAGACTGGCCCTCAATAACAGACCCTCACTGACTGACCCTCAGTGACTGGCCTTGAGGTTATGCACTACTGGGGTGAAGTATTGAGCCAGAGATTCCTAGAATCTACCGTGGTGCCAGTAGGCACTGTTTTCCCCGCCCGGCCGAAAGTTCCAGTTATATACATTCTTACAACGAACAATAAACATTCTAAACACCCTCAAATATAAATTAAAACAAGCAACAATTAGATTACCACAACTACCAATATAAATCAAAGCGACAGGCAAATATATACACTCAAACAACAGGCAATAATATACACTCAATATATACATTCTCATACTAATTCAACAAGCAGCAATATAAACTCATATGACAATTGATATACACATAAGCTCAAACAACCAACAATATGCATGCTGACAACTGCAATATAAACTAAAAACAAACAATATACATTACAACAATCATTAATATACATTCAAGTAACAAGCAGCAATGCACACAGAAAAAGCCATCAATACACACCCCATCAACATAAACCACGAACCCTGCAACAATATACACTGCAATACCGTCGATAAACACTAAAATAATATTTTCACTAAAAATTGCAATACACAGTACAGTAACCAGCGACATACTGTACCCTACAACAATACAGTAATATACATTAGAACAACAAAAGAATATATATTACAACCACACAGCTGGTCATGGAGCCATGCAGTGCCACATAGTGGAGAGGGTCAATAAGAAATCAACTGCAGAGCGCTTGTGGCACCATCTCTCTCTTCTCTAGCGGCACTCCTGAGTTTGTGCTTATATACATAATGAGCTTAATAAGATTTTTTCTGATTCTTTTTTTTCCAATACGTTTTAAAATAGTGTTTAAAAAATCTATTAACTTTGGGATCCTTCTTCAGTAAGAGTGAAGCTTTGATCACTTGCTTTCAGAGCCAGTGTTGTTGTTGTTCAATACATAAGAAGCACTGGACGCTCACTTGAACACACACGTGGGTAGCACTGTGGCCTCATACACGCGGGAAGCACTGTGCCTTCACTCACGCGGGAAGCACTGTGCCTTCACTCACGCGGGAAGCACTGTACCTTCACTCACGCGGGAAGCACTGTACGTCCACACGAGAGGTTAGAGCTGTATGCTCACTTACAATATCAATGAGCTTCTGGATAAGCCATCACTTTTCAAGACTTAGGATAATACTCTACCAGAGGACCAGTCATTCACTCACACATTCTCCAGAGTACTGACCTTTGCCCCTTGCAGGTGTAAAGGCAAAAATACCTTACACTCTAAAATAGGGATTAAAGTAAACTCTCAGTATATATACGCTGAGAAAAATACGCCTCGTAGAGTATATATCCCTTCCCTCAGCTCCTAGTCTCGTATATCGCCAAAAAATTCAACAGTTCAGTTTTACACACAATCTAACCACAGTCTAACAGTCTAACACAATCTAGCAATCTAAAGACAGTCTAACACATTCTAAACAGTCTAACAGTCATACCCAATAAGCACTACGTTCATATTTCTTGCAAGATATATTTTTTTAATATAATTTCGAATATTTCAGTCAAAATCAATTGTATATACGAGGCGTTCCTGAAACAAGGCTATTAGTACAGTTCAGGCCGAAAATATGTTCTTGTTTCCTAAAATGCCTTTTATTTTGTTTTATTCTGTTCCTCTCTGTCTAGAGGCGGCGAGATTGAACTTAAATTTACTTTGAAAATAATGACATTCTCGATATTGTGAGAAAATCAACACTCCGGAAGAAGACCTATAACCCAGGTCTCAGCCAGTGCCAGCACGCATTTATGTACATACACAAACACACACATTTATGTACATACACAAACACACACATTTATGTACATACACAAACACACACACACACACACACACACACACACACATATATATATATATATATACATTGTGGGTGTGTGTTCTCACCTAGTTGTGGTTGCAGGGGTCGAGTCACAGCTCTTGGCCCCGCCTCTTCACTGGCCGCTACTCGGTCACTACTCGCTCCATGAGCTTTATCATACCTCTCCTTAAAACTATGTATGGATCCTGCCTCTACTACATCACTTCCCAGACTATTCCACTTCCTGTGTGTGTTGTGTACTCACCTAATTGTACTCACCTAATTGTGGTTGCAGGGATCGAGACTCAGCTGTGTGTGTGTGTGTGTGTGTGTGTTGTGTGTGTGTGTGTGTGTGTGTGTGTGTGTGTGTGTGTGTACTCACCTATTTGTCTAATAGGCCAAACTCCTTTAAAAATTTATTTCCCCAAAAAATTGTTTACAGGTTGATAAATATATTTTTTTCATTGACAATGGTATGAAATGTTGTATTTTTGAGCCAAACCTAACTTAGAAACCTCACTTAACCTAACTTAAATAAGCGTATTTTTATAGCCAAATTCTGCTGTGTATAGCATAAGTCAGTTCAAATTTATTTAACATTACTTAAAAAGAATGATAAATATTTTTTTTCGTTACGTTCAGATAGTTTTTCGCTAATTTATGACAAAAACAATTTTCCATTTTCTTAATTGGGCAAAGAACACCCTTGCCAAATACCAGTCAGTTCGGCTTAATTGCTACATATAGGAATTATATTTAGCTCTCCTCCACGTCTTCAGCGAGACATCAGTTTGCAGTGACATATCGAATGAGGTAGTTAACAGCATCTTTAAGTACCCTTGAAGGAGCTCCTCCCCGCCCAGGGACTTGTTTACCTTTAATCCTTAGTATTTCTAAAGAAAAAAATAATCATGACAAATGCTCAAAATATAATAATTGATAACGTTTGGGTCCTGGAACACCTTTCACTCCAAATATCACGCCAATGTGCAAGCGCCGAAACGAAGGCAATAAACATGTCTTTTATTATTATTATTATAATTATTGTTATTATTATTATTATTATTATTATTATTATTATTATTATTATTATTATTATTATTATTATTATTATTATTATTATTATTATTTTATTATTCATAAATATTCAGCGTGGAGCACTAAACCTGTATGGGTCTTTTTCAGCCCACAGGTACCATTAGCAATTCGGTGGTGAACAAATAACAGGGAACACGGTAAAGGCAGCGGATGTTCCCAAGGCATCCAGGGAACCGGTGAATCAAATAACCGTGTTAGAGGCTGTTCTTCACGCCTGCCTTGTTCTCCAGAATTCCAGTGGAGAAGTGTTATGTGAGGCGTCTCGGTCATTGGAGACAAAGGTGAGACGGGAGGAGTATTTGAGAATGGGGGGAAACGGGAGGAAGATGTGCGGTAGAGGAGAAGAGATAGAGAGAGACAGAGAGAGGTGGGGAAAGAAAAGAGGGTAGAGGAGGAGAGAGAGAGAGAGAAGGAGAGAGAGATGGGGGAAGAAGAGAGGGAGGGAGAGAAGAAGTGAAAATTTTAGGAAGATGAGAAGAAGAGAAGAAGGAATAACAGAGGGATGGGAGAAAGAAAAGAAAGATAGGGAAACCTCCCTTCACGTACTTGCCATGTATATTATTATTATTATTATTATTATTATTATTATTATTATTATTATTATTATTACTCAAGGGGAAACTTGCCCTACAGCATCTGGGGAAGGGAATCAGATCTGATCCTATGGAAAGAGGACAGCTTCACTTCCTGAGATCAAAACCCTTCACTACATGGAAATACCCCCTTTCATCCGTGAAGATGTCAGTGGCTGAAGTCACAGCCACTCGCTCGAACACTATGAGATCATCCGGTAATTTATTTCCTCAGAGATAAGTTCACAATTTTTTTTTTTAGCAGAGATAAGATATCTGAATTTTAAAGAATGTATCAGCATAACTTTTCTGCTGAATGAAAAGGTGTAAATTTATGATTAATAATAATAATAATTATAGTAGTAATAATAATAATAATAATAATAATAATAATAATAATAATAATAATAATAATAATAATAATAATAATAATAATAATAATAATAATAATAATAAGAAGAAGAAGAAGAAGAAGAAGAAGAAGAAGAAGAAGAAGAAGAAGAAGAAGAAGAAGAAGAAGAAGAAGAAGAAGAAGAAGAAGAAGAAGAAGAAGAAGAAGAAGAAGAAGAAGAAGAAGAAGAAGAAGAAGAAGAAGAAGGAGAAGAAGGAGAAGAGGAAAAGGAAGAAAAAAAAGAAGAGGAAGAAGAAGAAAAATATATAAAATTATTATTATTACTAATAATAATAATAATAGCAACAATAATAATAATATTATTATTATTATTTTTGTTGTTTTAGTAATTTTTATTATTTTATTTTTATTATTATCATTGTTATTATTATAAATAAAGCCTGAAAATAGAAGATAATCAGATCTGATCCGAGTAAGAAAAGATTACCAGTATTCCTTGGATCAAAGGTGCTTAATAGCATCAATACTGGTGAAATTGTGGGAGAATTGAGGGAATAAATGAATGAATAAATGAAGGAAAGAAGAAAGCAAGAAAGAAAGCAAGGAAACAGGGAATGTAGGAAGAAAGCAAGGAAGGAAGGAAGAGAGGAAGGGGGAATAAATGAAGGAATAAATGGATGAAGGAAGGAAGGAAGGAAGAAACCATTGAATGAAGGAACCAAGCAAACAAGATGAAAAATGGAAGATTTCAGTGATGGAAAAGGGAAAGTAAAGGGAGAGGAAGAAAAGAATTATGTGGAAACTCAGGAGAGGAAGTGAGGTAATATAATAATGGGAAAATAAGAACAGGAGAGAGAGGAAAATAATTGAGGAAGAGGAGAGGGGGAGAAGGAGGAAGATAATAGAGGAAAGAGGTGAAGAAAAAGCACCAGAAGAAAGAGAAGAAGAGAGGAAAGAGGAAGAAAGAAGGAAAAGAAGGGGATAAATCCCCCAGAAAGAGGAGTAGGGAAGGCCTGGAGGGGGGAAATATTGTAATTGGAGAATATCCCCCCTTAAAACTGCTGTAGTGAGATGGGATAAGCAGCTATGACCCTTAGGCTCCCTTGTCATAAGAGTTTGTGAAGGATTTTGTACTAATGACCTCTAGAACATCCCTTCATATGGTCGATTATTTCCACCTAATGTGTCTTGGAAGAAATTATGAAGCTAATTTATGTAGGCCATATTTTAATTATTAATTTAATAATTTATTATTATTCTTAATTTAATAATAATAATATTATTAATAATAATATAATTTTATTATTAATAAAATAATACTACTATATTAATATTATTATTATTATTATTAGTAAATAAATAATAATAATATTATTATTATTATTATTTTACTTATGCTTTTAAGGGAACCACTTCAAACAAATATATAAATAAATTATAATTTAAATTCAATATAAATGCATAAATTATTGATATTTAGTTCCTATTTCAACTTTATATTATATATTACTTTATTTTTTTCTTTCTTTATGTATTGCTTATATAATAACTCAGCACTACCGGGTGTTTCCTGTCTCGCAAGATGAAATATTTATGAGAAAAAATTACTGAAAAATGTTCATGTTTTAGTGGTTCTTGCTGTGCTTTGGAAAGCTTTTTTTTTTTTTTTTGCATTTGTCTTGTCAGGAGGCAGGAGTGGGGGTCTCACACACCCTCACCTGTTTTTTAGGAGGCAGGAGTGCTGGTCTCACACCCCTTCACCTGCCTTGTTAGAAGGCAAACTCACAAACCCACAAACTCACGAACCCACAAGCAAACTTCTCCAAATTATGCAAGATTTGTTTTTATCGAGAGAGAGATGTCGGGAGACTGGAATTCTTCAAGTTAAAACATAAGTCAGGAGCTGTATCACTGAACCATGAGGCTGACCAATGACGAGGTCAACCAACCTAAAACATACTGTTAACTTCAGAATATTAGCGACTATATATCCTACGAAGCCTGACTTGCTGAATAAAAACAGACATAAAGGCTGAAATAACAGACATACAGTCTGAGTTGAATTTTTAGTACGACATAAATAGTTGATTTTAAATGTATTAAACAGACCCAAGAGTGACTACTATAAGGCGAAATTGTAAAGGCTACAAGACAGAAAAATCTAATCTTGGGTGATAATAATTTTTCACCAAGTGTAAATGGAATTCCACGACTTTAAATCTGGAGTTCATTTCTTTCCGGTGGTGTCCACGATTTTTGCTAAAGCAATTTGTAACTCTAGCATCTGAAGAGTATCTGAAGGTAACAATCTGCTTGACCTGGTTCTGGCATATAAGGAAACCCTCGTAAATAATCTTGAGATTATTAAAGAACTCGACATAAGTGATCATAAATCTATAACTTTTAATATTACATGAGAAGTGTGATTAGGATAATGCAGTAAAAGTCCCAGATTATCGTTCGGCAGATTACAATGATCTTAGGGAACACTTGGCTAGTGCAGAATGATCTTAGGGAACACTTGGCTAGTGCAGAATGATCTTAGGGAACACTTGGCTAGTGCAGAATGATCTTAGGGAACACTTGGCTAGTGCAGAATGATCTTAGGGAACACTTGGATAGTGCAGAATGATCTTAGGGAACACTTGGCTAGTGCAGAATGATCTTAGGGAACACTTGGCTAGTGCAGAATGATCTTAGGGAACACTTTGCTAGTGCAGAATGATCTTAGGGAACACTTGGCTAGTGCAGAATGATCTTAGGGAACACTTGGCTAGTGCAGAATGATCTAAGGGAACACTTGGATAGTGCAGAATGGCAAAACTTTATCATTCCTTACATCAATGATAATCTTACATATAAAAATAAATCTACCAGAATGACATATTTTTAAGTGTTGTACAAGCCACCAAAAAAAAGCAAACATGTATAGATATCAGATCAAACCAAAATGACGAACAGGAGGCTAAATCATCTTTAGAAGGAGAAAAGAGGAATTTATAGGAGCATCAATAGAGGAGTCGCCTTTTTAACTGATATGCTGAAATTAAAATTGCTAAAGACATAGAAAAAAGATAAACAAGACTGTGAAATTAAAGTCACTAAGGAATCAATGACAAATCCGTCAGGTTTCTTCCAGAGTTTAGAGCAATATTGGGAGCACTTAAAATTAACTCTCTACTGTCTATTGTTAATGAGGAAGAAATGTATTCGATTTTTAACAATTATTTCTCATCAGTATTTACACAACGCACAACACATAACTAATTGCTACAATGGACCTGAGGAACATGAATTACATATTACTGTCACTAGAAGGGGCCAGACGAACTTTCTTCAAAGGTTCTTAAAGAATTGAATTGTACAGACGAAACAATATCTAAATAAAGTTTCATATTACTGCAGGTTTTCTCTTTATTACATATAAAAATAAGTAGTGTGGACATATGTATTAGGAGCACAAAATTGTGAAGGTTTGTGCCATATGAACACTATGATAAAGGAATTCTGCAGGAGGCCCCCTGTCTTAGGCTAGACAGGTCCTGCTGACACCAACACATCCTCACTCATGTATTTATCTCTCTTATTTTTTTAAAGTTACCTAAGATGCTTGTTTCAGTCTCACTTCAGGACTGTCTGCTTCACTCATCTCTATATCATCTCTAAATCAGTCTCGAATCCATTGCTACGAGTCCTGTTTTGGTCCAATATTTTCAGCGATTTATATTCCTCTTATATATTCTAATTTCCTATTTGTGTAAAAAATAATGCTTCCTCTGATTTTACGTCTCTGTACAGAGTGAAGGTTCAGTGCTTTTAACCGGTCTTCATGCGAACTGTATCTTATACAGAAGATTTATTTTGTCATCTGTATTTATTTTTTCCAGCAAATCTGTGTCCAGTTTGAAATATTTCCCGTGATTATTGACTTGTGAGGTAAAATTCGTCGTTGTCGCTGATACACTGTTGCAGTAAACGACAAAAATAGGGAATATTGCCGGTGTTCGTGAGTTCACGAAGGGAATTACAGCTGCAAGATTTTAGCTGTTGGGGCAACCTTGGAGCCTCAGGAACTTGTCGATGGTCCTGGTGGAAGGGGAAGACTTCAACCCCTGGGCATTTCAGCATTAAATAACTCTTGTTGATGAAGTTATTTATATCCGGGGAACACCTGACTGGCGCGTCTCGTCTGGGAGCGAAGTCTGGCTCTTGTTGTGTTATCTTCTTCAGAAAAGTGATCATGAGAGTGTAGACAGGTTTCCATTTCTGCTGGAATGATAACTCGAAGTGCCAAGAACGTCTGCCATTAGGAGGAATTAATTACATGGCTTAAGATTTACGAGGTGAATGTTTGATAGGCGTGTCTAAGGACCCGTCCAAAGCCCCGCCCCTGCAGAGAAGGAAGAGTTAGAGAGCGGGGTCGCCAAAAGAGCTTTCACCACACTTTCTTTGCCTCTCTCACATTCTCTAACATTAATATTCCAGGGTAATCATATTCACATGTTCAATAACATTAAACATGTATTTACAACATATTCTACGACCTTCGACTAGACACAATGGATTCTTTTCAACCAATTTTCGCGCATCGGCCACGGACTGGACAGACTAGAGTCGCCGGCCGGCTTTCTGGAATCCCCAAAATCCGTGAAAAGAAAGTACTGTTGCGTCTTTATGATTGAACAGGGAAGATCAACCTTGTTTTATCCTGCAGTAGAGATTGATAAGGATTGTGTAGCAAAGACCAAGAAGGAGAAAATTCGTATAGAAAGAGAGAGAGAGAGAGACAGATGTCGCTGTGGTCGAGGGTGCTTGCGCGCGCAAAGCAAAGGCTAGGCGGACTAGCGGCAGGGAGCTGGATACTCAGTGTGGCCAGAGGCAGCGCGGAGTCGAGTCATGGCCGACCCGCCGCCCCCTGCCGCCCCACAACCCCGTGGGGAGGGGGCTCTCTCCCCCTTATCCGGGTCCTATCTCCTCATCGTAGTGGCCGAGCCACACGTGGAGCAACACAAGGATACTATTCTCAGCAGAATCTCTAAAGGTAAGTTGAAGGTTTAAAGGTCTCTGGTGTTTGGTGGATCTGGACCAGCTGGCTGAGGGCCGCGCCCAATCAATGGCTCTAGCCGGCACTGTAAGTGCTATCAGCTGACTGGTGCCACCACGCTCACCTTTACACCTTCACCTGTCATCCACGGTGTCACCTGTCATGTCAATTGGATAGGAGGGGACATCAAGTGTTGACAGGGATGAGGATGGATTCCTGGGGGATGCCAAGGCTTGTGGAAGCTAACGTCATAAGAGTGCCAGAGGATTCTGCTACTGGTGGCACTTGTTCCAAGACGGGGATGGGGGATTCTAAAAAGCCTTTCTAGAAGGAAAGGGCGGCTGCGGCTGCGGCACTGCGGTAATGCTGCGGCGTCATGAGCCGCACGTCGTGGGTGGCTGCCAGACAACCACGATCGCCGGGGTGACAATCAATACTAGAGTGACGCGTTGCCTGCAGTGCAACCCACCCCTTACTGCATGACCGCCCACACCCACACACCCACGCCCACACACCCACACTCACATCTCTAGATTACCCAAAGAACTCAATTAGTAAACATCAACTGCCCTTGCAGGCGAGAGATAGAATTATAGCAAGCTCCAGACAGGGCACGGAATGCAACCTTTAATTAAACTCTCAGAGCAACCCACCCCCTACTGAATGACCGCCCACACCCACACCGCCCACACCCACGCCTACACCCCCTCTAGGTCACCCCCAAAACTCAATTTGTAAGCACCAACTTCCCCTTCAGGTGAAATACATAATGAACTACACGTTACGGGATGGGACTCTAGCTACGACCTTGAAACAAGCCTCCATGTGCATTCCTCTCACTTTCACAGGCTGCCGCGGCGCCCGCAAGCGGCGACAGGAAACCCAGAGATGCTTTTCCCCGGTAATTTTGCACCGGTTGAAACCCCGGTGCGTGTTTGGCCTCATCACCTGGGCCTGACGGGAAGTGAAGCCAGACCTGCCGGCAAGATGGATGGCAACACCAGCCAAGGAGCAAGAAACTTTGACGAACTTTCCAACAGGAAACTTGAATATCCGGAGAAGCCTTTCGAAAAAGAAAAGTCAGGGACGGATACAAAGAACAACAACAACGTGCTTTTTTTACAGAAGAGAGAGAGAGAGAGAGTGAGCAAAACTCAAACCAGGAGAAGAAAAAGCAAACTAAAAGAGGAAAGAGAAAAGTGAGGAAAAGACAAAATATTTCGGAGCAAAGCATTGACTGGGACAACGTTTCACTCTGTGTAGAGCTTTTACTAAGTCTAAAGCTCTAAACAAGGCGAAACGTTGTCCCAGTCAAAGCTTCTGCAAAGTGTGGAAGGTAGGAAGAGAGAAAACATGCTAAAAGAGAGGATGGAGAACACTAGCGAATTAGCTGGAGTTAGAGCACAGGAACAGTGTGTGACACAACACAGTCGCGGCTCATCACTCAGTCGACCCTTGAAAGGCGAAGGGCTCTTGATCCAAGGAAGCAAGCTTATCCTCCCTTTCACTGGATCGAACCTAATTACCTCCCACATCCAGAAGCGCTGTATGACCCTTATGGTTTTAGCTCATCCCCGAAATAATAATAATAATAACGAATCTCATTGACGATTCACACTTGGTTAACATGTTTCTAAATCTATTCGTGTGCTCTGTATATTTTATACACGGATATAAAGAAGGACATAGAAGAGAAGAAAAAGAAGGTTTGGTGCTGCCCACATCATTTTGAGAGTGTGGTAGTCCTTGGGAGATAATCACACCGGTTTCTAGCACCTGCTGCAGGGAGGTCAACACTTGTAAACACTGTATAGCACTTGAGAGTTTAGGGTCAGGGGAAATTTACTTTTCCGATTTGTTTTGTTTAACATAGTTAAGCACATCTTGAGTGTGTGGGTACATTATGGTAGGTATAAGGTGGGAACACCCGCAGTGTGCTGCTACACTATTCTATATGATGTTTACACCCGCAGTGTGCTGGTACACTATTCTATATGATGGTTACACCCGCAGTGTGCTGCTACACTATTCTATATGATGGTTACACCCGCAGTGTGCTGCTATATTATTCTATATGATGGTTACACCCGCAGTGTGCTGCTATATTACGGTTCCATGGTGGGAACAAAAATTAGTAATGTTTTGGTGTCAACCTCCAATACACAGTTTGAGTTCCCTACATAAAGTTAATGAAATCTGACAACCTATTTTTGGAGACTTCAGGATGAGGATATGGTCTAACATTTCACTATAGGTTGAGTAGCAATAGCAGCGTAGTGACCCATGGAAGAGTGTGATGGGAGAAATGGTTCCCTTAAACACACCTGCAGGGAAGGAAAGGTGGCGCTGTTGACATAGTGCAACCTTCACACTGGTCAGGTTGAAGTTGGGAGGGCCGAAGGCTCCTGCCTCCAGCCACCCCGTACGCTCTCTTCTCTCTCTCTCTCTCTCTCTCTCTCTCTCTCTCTCTCTCTCTCTCTCTCTCTCTCTCTCTCTCTCTCTCTCTCTCTCTCTCTCTCTCTCCCTCCAACAAAACAGGTATACTAATGCGACCAGTTTTTACTCCGAGTGACCACCACGGCTGTCACAAATCCCACATGGACCTCACGCGTTGCTCCTGCGGCTTGGAGTTGGCGTTACCCTCAGTGCCATGTCTGGCACCCAGAGCATTGTCTGGTGTCATGTCTAGCACCCAGAGCCTTATCTGGTATCATGTCTGGCACCCTGTGCTGTTTCATGTTATATCAAGCACCCTACGCTAATTCTTATGCAATGTCTGGCACCCGCTGCTACTCATGGCATGCGTGGCACTCAGCGCCGCCTCTGTTATCTCGTATGTAAACATGCATAAAAAATTATGAGATTATTTTTTTCCTTGTAATATGAAATTAGCATCTCTTAAGCAGCCAAAGTTTTAAGTTTAAATGAATTACAAGATATATTCCAAATTTTGAACTTTCGAGTCGATTTTTTGTTTATCTGTCTCTCCTAGTATTGTCTATAAATATTGATTATTTTTCTAGTAATGTTCTGGGAGAATATATATTGATTTTATTACATTTAATGATATAATATAAATTGATCACTGTTGGAAGTGTAAATAAGTATTGATTAATTAGATGATATATATATATATATATATATATATATATATATATATATATATATATATATATATATATATATATATATATATATAAATGCAATAAGATCACAGTAAACAGGTGATATCACAATATGCAGAACAACCACTGTGAAAAAATAGTTAAATTCCAAGCGCTTTCGTGACTTCTCACATTATCATAGTTCCTTGATGAAGTGAGAAGTCACGAAAGCGCTTGGAATTTCACTGTTTTTTCACAGTGGTTGTTCTGCATATATATATCACATTAAATTTTTATTTTTTACATACGCTATGCTTAACATATTTCATATTTCAACCATATCGTCTCCATAACTTGATGGAGCTAAGTCCGAGCAAACTGTGTTACCAATAAAGGCTTGATATCTACACGGCACCTGTACACCCATACATATAAATGTTTGAAGGCAGGTAAAAAAAACACTCTCTATTTTCCCCCCTGCTAATCATAACATGTGAGAGGCAGGTCAGTTCGCCTAACATCCTGTTGCCACTTAACAACACTCTTATAAATATTATAGCTTCTGTTTTGTTTGTCAGTAACAGACATTCAAACTATTTTTCGTCTTGATAGATGCATCGAGATATACAGATAAAGGTTAATAGACAAACGCTCATAGAAAAAAGTGTACATATACACACATGTATATATATATGCAAACAATTGCAAGACAAGCCACGGGGGGTGGAAATCATTAGCTCAAGTACTTTCACACTTCTCAGTGCGTCATCAGGAGCTATGCAATGTTGCAAGGCAACAAGGCAACAAAGAGAATATGAGTCACAATACCGTGGCTAGAATAATTTATAATTAACCCACAATGCTGTGGCTGGGACAATTCACATCTTGTTCAACCACTAGAAGTGAAAACTATGCAACGTTTCGGTCCAACTATACGAAACGTTGGCTAGTTGGTATCTTTCGTATCCACTTTCATATACACTGCTAGTATGATTTATTTATACAACCTAGTATGATTTATTTATAAAACGTTTTATTCGTTTTATTAAACCAGGAGGGTTAGCAACCTCGGTTAATCTCATATTAGCATGAGATTGTTTTACTTCACTACGATGCGAGCCACAGCAGTCACCTGAAGACCCCAGGTACCCATCTACTGCTAGGTGAAAGAGGGCAGGTGAGTTATCGGGAGACTTGCCCATATGTCTCACTCCACCCCAAGATTGAACCGGGTACTTTGATTGTGAGTTGTACGCGCTACTATTGAGCTACAAGACACCTACATCAAGGCTCTGTACGAGCATTTTCTAGCTTCCTAAATCACTTAGTCTTGCAATTATAGGAAAGTCTGGCGAAATTAAGTTCGGTTGCAAATTCAACACGGAGATATATAGTTTTATTTTAAGTGTATAATCGTAAGCATTTAGCTTACAGATTATACAAAAGCTGGGAAATGGAAGTCACTTGGCACTGATCCTAAGAAGGGAAGTGTAGCTCCAATATCTTGGATGAAGAGCTATTCACTAGCATCAAAGCACCCACCGTGGAGAGTCAACACAAAGATCAGAATATTGTCCGAAAGGACAATATTCTGGTCTGAAAGGAATATTATTTAATATTCTATATTCTCTGGCAATTACGAAAGAAATTTAACCCTGTCTTATGGTCACTTCAGATGTGACAAGATAATTACAGACATCTTGTTCGTGAGATATTAGACCATGACACCATGACCTTTAGCATTAAAGCAAATGATATTTTGCTTTAATATATATATATATATATATATATATATATATATATATATATATATATATATATATATATATATATATATATATATATATATATATATATATATTATATATATATATATATATACATACATACATACATATGCAGAAAACCCACTGTGAAATAATAGTGAAATTCCAAGGGCTTTCGTGACTTCTCACATTATCAAGGAACTATGTGTGTGTGTGTGTTCACAGAAATAAATTTTAGGATTTTTTTCCTACCAGAAGGAAATTTTCAAATAAAAAAAAAAAAAAACTCCCATAACTAGAGAGAAGGATCTCCTCCCCTCTTTTGTCCCCTCTCAACAATGGCATTCCACCCATTCTCATCATACGAGTATAACCCTGAAGAATTCTTCGCTGTGTTATCTACTAACCCCATCTTTGTTCATACCTCTTTTATTCAGTCATGCCTCGTCCCTTTCTCATCACTGCCTATTGTGGCCAAATTTTCCTGCCTAATTTTCGTGCTGGTTTGTAATATCGTTGAAGACAAAGTTTAAATGGCTATTTTCACCCATGAATTTTAATGTACATAAACATGCTGATTAAAGCAGATAGCAGTGGGCTTAAGCACTTATTTATATGGATAAGTCTTCCTTAGCAGTTTCCTTTCACACCTATCCTTCCTAACCCACCATCTTCATTACACTGTTAATATTGTTATATTCAGATTATAATTGTTAATATTGTTCTGGCTAGATTATATATGACAGCGCATACAAGTAACAGAAATACCAAAATCGTTGTAAACTTTTTTGTTAATTATCCAAACATTCTTGTGTTTCAAAGTCCATCATTAGTGTTAAGATATATGATAACAGAGTAGCTAGTTCATATCAAGACATAAATGGTCTCCAATATTGAATATACCTCCAGCATATAGCTAAGTTCAACACTGCTGAGGTGTGTGACTTGTCTATGTAAGACAACAGGAGCTCTACTGGAATTACGTTACACTGTTTGACTTCATTACCTGAAGCGTGTTTCCGGGGTCAGCGCCCCCGCTGCCTGGTCTAACACCAGGTTATCTTAACAGTTATCACAGGGTTATTATAGGTTTAAACTTCGTTATGAATTTTTTTTTGTCTATCCCATGTGTCCTTAAGACCACTGAACCAATTGTTTTTATAATATAAGTAAAGCCTATATTAAAACATATTTCTCACTCCATTTCTCTCTCTCTCCTACCCATTTTTCCTACGTATACTCTTTCCTCTCCCTTCCACCTCTCCATACCTCTTTTTCACACACACAAATTATCCCCTACCTATCTCCCCATCCTTTATTTTATACTTCCCCTTCATAAGCACACACCATCCCACTACCCCCTCTCCAACTCCTATCCTCCTTCGCCTCCTCCCATATCCTGGCGCATCCCTGTACTGGAGGAGGAAGAGGAGAAGAGGAAGAGTAGGGATATATTTTAGTAAAGTTGCTTACATCCGTAGTGTGCTGCTTCCCTATTCTATATGCTAGTTACACCGAGGAAACAGAAGCTAGCTGTGTTTACCTGTATTATTCCATTACACATGATGGTTCACATTCACAGTGTTGAAATGTGTTAGCCTGAACTGGAAGGGTTCAGAAAATCAATGAGGATATCCTCAAGTATTAGCTTCATATACTTCGTTACCAGCAGAGCTGGAGTTACTATTACATAAGACTGGCCATCTCTCAGGATGACAGGAGGATGAGAAGGATAGAGGGGGGGAGGGGGGGAGAACTACTGCAGCACGGTGTTGTATAAATCACTGCCCTTGTGTATTGCGTCACTTGTGTAAGCTCGTAAAACACACTGATGATTCCTTTGGGCAATCAAGTACGACTGTTCGACTGAGTCAGCCTTGATACTCGCCCTCAGGGAAATCATTCTTCACCTCCATTGCACTCACACTTGTTAACATTTGTCTTCTCTATTATTTGTCATTCCTTACTGATCAATGATGTTCGCATTGTTTACTACGATCTCTCTCTCTCTCTCTCTCTCTCTCTCTCTCTCTCTCTCTCTTAATATTTAATCATTATATCTATATGTAATACATCATTCTGGTTATTTCAACAAGATCTATTATACAAATCTTCAACTCAAGATGGTGATTGTGTTTTGTTTGTCAGGACGAAGGGGAAAAAATCCAGATAGAGATTTTTGGTCATATGATGACCCAGTCAGTGGAGTTTTTGGTCATTCTTTAAATAAAACCATTTTTTTTTAGAATGGTATATAGTTTTAAAATGCATAGTTATTCATAAATATGAAAAAAAGAGTTTTTGCACTTATTCAAGACAGGATCACACATTAAGGTGCTTTCGGTTGAGCGTGACGCCATTATCAATACTAACACACTCGCACGCAGCCAAAGGACGCTACGCCCTCCTCATCTATGCCAGACAAGAGGTAATTAGGTAAATGCAATGCGGTCAAACTTGACAGCTCCCGGGCAATAAACTAGATATATTTCCTCACCCTCCTCTTTTGCCTGTCCCTCTCTTCCTTTCATCCGTACCACTTTCCATCCTCTTTTTCTCCCCTTCCCTCTTTCTTCTCCCCTCTTCACAACCGCTCAGTTACTGATCTTGTATGGTTACCATCTCTCCTACCCTACCCTACCCTACTCTCAATATCCCTTTAACCCTTTCCCTCCCTTACCCTATAAGCCTTACCCCTGCCAACGCCGTCCCAAACACATTATCCCCTAAGTCCTACTGCCACTCCCTATCCTCTACCTTACACATGCAGTGACCTTGAGATTTAAACTATCTAAATATGGCTGAGTCAGGCACCTTGTTGACACTAATGTGTGTGTGTGTGTGTGTGTGCGTGTGTGTTAGATGGTATATCATTGATACACACACACACACACTCACACTCACACACACACACACACACACACACACTCACACACACAAATAACTTTAATACCCATTAAATGTTAAAAAAAATCTTTACTCCTGTCCAGAATTGCTTAGAAACTGTCTTTTAACATTCATTATAAACATCTGCTACACATCTGTCATGAATGTTTGCAGAATTATTCATTAGTAAAAGAGCATATGCATAGTTAAATTTTTTTCAAAATTGATGCTTTCAATTTTTAGTACATGTATCATATATCGATTTTTTTTTATTTACATCTTCAAGTATGAGAGTATAAGTTAATAGTATTATTCTACTACTATTACTACTACTACTATTCTACTACTACTACTACTACTACTACTACTACTACTACTACTACTACTACTACTACTACTACTACTACTACTACTGCTACTTCTCCTATTAATATTACTACTACTGCTACTTTTACTACTACTACTGCTAATATTACTCCTACTACTACTTTTACTACTACTACTACTTTTACTACTACTACTACTTCTACTACTACTACTTCTACTACTACTACTTCTACTACTACTATTACTACTACTACTACTACTAATTTTACTACTACTGCTACTTTTACTACTACTACTACTACTAATATTACTACTACTACTTCTACTACTGCTATTACTACTACTACTTTTACTAGTACTACTTCTACTACTACTACTACTACTACTACTATTCTACTACTATTACTGCTGTATTACTACTGATTGTGCCACTTTTAATTAAACATGAGTTACCGTGATGTAGATGCTGTTGATGACGGTGTTGGTGGTAGTTGTGGTGGTGATGGTGGTGAGGGAAGTTGTGGTGATGGTGGTGGTGGTAGTAGTTGTGATGGTGATGGTGGAGGTGGTAGTAGTTGTGATGGTGATGGTTGTTTACCTAGAGTTTACCTGGATAGGGTTTCGGAAGTCAACGCCCCCTCGGCTCGGTCTGAGACTAGGCCTCATGGTGGATCAGGGTCTGATCAACCAAGCTGTTAATGCTGGCCGCACGCAAACTGACGTACGAACCATAGCCCGGTTGGTAAGGTACTGACTTTATGGTAGTGGAAGTTGTTGTGGTAATTGTGGTGGTGGTAGTAGTTGTGATGGTGGTGGTGGTAGTAGTTGTGGTGGTGGTGGTAGTAGTAGTCGTGGTGGTCATGGTGATGGTGGTGGTAGTAGTTGTGGTGGTGATGGTGGTAGTGGTAGTAGTTGTGGTGGTGATGGTGGTGGTGGTAGTAGTTGTGGTGGTGATGGTGGTGGTGGTAGTAGTTGTGGTAGTGATGGTGGTAGTAGTTGTGGTGGTGATGGTGGTAGTAGTTGTGGTGATGGTGGTAGTGGTTGTGGTGGTGATGGTGGTAGTAGTTGTGGTGGTGATGGTGGTAGTAGTTGTGGTGGTGATGGTGGTAGTGGTTGTGGTGGTGATGGTGAACAATAACGGGTGCACAAGCTGGCTGCGAGTTCACTATATAAGGCTTCACCACTCATGTTCCACCCCCACCCCTTTAACCCCCTTCTCCCCTTAGCCCTTAACCAGCCACGCCCACCCCACCCCCTTATGTTTTCCTTTGTCCTCTCACACATGACCCCCAGTGGAAATCAAGGACCCCAAATATAAATCAAGGAGAAATCAAGGATCCAATGAAAATCAATGATGTCAAAAGAAAATCAAGGATCTCCGTGTAAATAAAAGACATGGGAAATTAAGGACACCACTTAAAAGCAAGGATCCAAATTGAAATCAAGGACTCCAATAAAAAAAGCCATTTAAACTTTTTTGAGGGGCTTAACTTGGGTAATTTACAAACACTTAATTTTGTAAGACAATTGTAATAATCTTTAGATTGTGGAATTGTTCCTGAATACACTTACTCACCTACTTACTTATTTACCTTCTTACCCACTCGCTTGCTTACTCAGTTCAGGCCTATCCTCACTCCCACCTCACACACATGACTCACCTTGGGCCTACTCTTCGTCAGTTCACACGTGAATCAGCTTAACCCTACCCTTCGTCAGTTCACACGTGACTCAGCTTAAGCACACCCTTCGTCATTTCACACGTGACTCAGCTTAGGCCTACCCTTCGTCAGTTCACACGTGACTCAGCTTAAGCCTACTCCCCACACGCACACATATTTTTCACTCATCATTAGGGTCGAGCAGGCACGCAACCTGACCAAATATATCCAGGTATTTCTCCCCTTGTCTCCGCTCGTTCTAAGGACACAACAAGCTTCTGAGGACGACGTGTCGCTCTGTGTACAGCTTTTTATCATTCTAGTACCAAGAATGATATACGTCAATCATTCTAGTTCTTATTTGTCTCTTTTCCCAGCATCATTAGCCAAAATTTTAAAAGCTGAAGAAAGCAGTCACCACACAAGACAGTCACCACACAAGACAGTCACCACACAAGATAGTCAACACAGTAGACAGTCACCATACTAGACACTCAACACAGTAGACAGTCAACACACTAGACAGTCACCACACAAGACAGTCACCACACAGAGAGTCAACACACTAGACAGTCACCATACTAGACACTCAAGACAGTAGACAGTCAACACACTAGACAGTCAACACAGTAGACAGTCAACACACTAGACAGTCACCACACAAGACAGTCACCACACAAGACAGTCACCACACAAGACAGTCACCACACAAGACAGTCACCACACTAGACACTTAATACTGAAAATTGTTTTCCATAAAAATTAAGAATAATGTCAGTGATAAACAATAACTAACTTACACAACGTTGTTTATTGTTTTCAAATTGATGTACGAATTTTTATTTGCATATTTAATTAAAATGACACGGTCCTTCTCGAGCTTTTAATTTATATATATAAATGTACATAATTTTACATACATTTTTTATTTATATGAACTTGAAACTACTGGCTACTGTTATTGGTAGATGTATAATATTTATTATGTATCTATTTATTTATCCATCTATCTATCTATCTGTCTATCTATATATGTATATATATATATATACGTATATATATATATATATATATAGTATATATATATATATATATATATATATATATATATATATATATATATATATATATATATATATATATATACACTCACACACACAGACATGCTCTCTCTCTCACTCTCTCTCTCCCTCATGTAATTCACAGTGATAAAACACACATTGCTTAATGACCTCGTTGCTTGAGAGGAGGAAAATGGGAAGCACAATAGCCACACAGAAGATAATTAAATGATAAGATGAATGAGATAAAGAAGATATCTTAACAAGAGAGAGAGAGAGAGAGAGAGAGAGAGAGAGAGAGAGAGAAGAGTGAAAGACTGTGAGGAAAGATAGATATAGTAAGCACCTTTTATTCCAGCCACTATTAACAACAAAGTGTAAGCAGTGACTGTTTATTTTTCTCTTTCTATTAGCTCTGCTAGCTTTCTTCTATGACACTGATTTTATTTCTCATGTCAAGTCCTTCATTTTTTTTATATGTATTCACCTTTCTCCACCTTATCATTGAACTTCGACTTCTCCATGTAATCCTGGTATAAGAACCTTGAACCTACCAGTCAGCGTGCTGCTCATATCCACTATTCCCTGACTAGGGTTCACACTTGCTTGGTTGAACCATGTCTGAGGAGAATGACCAATTGTTTGCGTTCTGGATGAGCGCAATAAATGTTCTGAGTGCTTAGGTTAATGGGGTTTAAAGGCTGTCGACTACTCGTGGGTCGTTAAGGCTGCATATCACCTGTTCACCACCAGTCGAGAATATTTAATACCTAAAATAAGGATTGATGTATCAACGTATATACACTGAGAAATATACCTCTCACGTTGCATATATCCCGACAGTGCTTAATTACATTGCCTACCTAATATACTGCTCGGTGGTCTTCCCGGAAGACTGAGGTTTCCGGAGAAGGCTTAGAAGAGGTGAAATGGACGGAGAAAGGAGATGCTGAAAGAAAGAGGAGGATTAGAGAGCAGAAAGAGAGGTAGGCAGAAGATTAAAAAGCGACTGAATGTAAATTTGTCTTCAAAATATATACATGGGAGGTAATTAAGTTTGGTTCAGAAAAAAATGGGTAACACCATTCTTTTGGATCAAGAGCTCTTCATCCTCGTGAAGGTATCCCTCCTCCGCTTTTAAGAGAAATAAGTTTAAGTATTAATGTTGTTGCTTTTACTTCTCTTTTATTTCTCTTCCTTTACTACATCTCCTATTCTTTCTTATTTCCTTTTCTTCTGCTAACTTCAATGACACTGATTTTATTTCTCGTGTCAAGTCCCTCATTTATTTATTATATTTATTCCCCTTTCTCCACCTTATCATTCACTATGCTTTATCTCCCCAATTTACACTTAGCTACTTCAGCGTCCCCTCTCATAAGTCGAGAAACAGCCCTCTCCCCTTCTTCCATGCCCTTTCCTTCCTTATTTTCCCCCTTTTCCCTCACTGGCAGTGGCAGCTGACGTCACCTAGAGAGACGGGAAATGTTAGGAAATTGAACTAGATGGAGTTGAGGGCAGGTGGTATGTAATTTGGCTGAGCTATGTGTGTGTGTGTGTGTGTGTGTGTGTGTGTGTGTGTGTGTGTGTGTGTGTGAGGGAAAGAGACTGAGGGGAGATGAAGAAGAAAAAGTAAGAATAACGTTCACTACAGTGATAACGAAAAGTTACCAAGCAAACTTACATTCTCAGGAATCCCAAAACTATGACAGTATCGTTCATGGGTGCGACTAACTCCATCTCTAGCATCCTCTTCCATCTACCACGCTCTTACCAACAGCATCCTCTTCCATCTACCACGCTCTTACTAACAGCATCCTCTTCCATCTACCACGCTCTTACCAACAGCATCCTCTTCCATCTACCACGCTCTTACCAACAGCATCCTCTTCCATCTACCACGCTCCTACCATCAGCATCCTCTTCCATCTACCACGCTCTTACTAACAGCCTCCTCTCCCATCTACCACGCTCTTACCAACAGCAATAGATGCGCTGACGGTCAATTTATTTTCCGAACGCATAGTGACTTGTCCCAGCCATCCAGATTAAAACCTAAGCCTCCCAGAGGAAATTGAGCGAGTTTATTGGTGTTCTTTCTGCATCCCGCGTTACCCACACGTGGAAGGCATCTCACTTACTTTTGAATAAAAATAATGGATCAGCTGACGAAGATAAATGACAAGTTTTCTCCCAAGTGGAAACAGTTTATAGAAGGATCGGAATTAGAGCTTTGTTATTATATTCAAGGAAAAGCTCATAGGGGTCATGCAAGGTGTCTGATATGAGAGGTTAATCAAGGAAAGGGCGGAATGCTCCATTTATTTGGGTCCAGAGGTTAGGTAAGGTTCGTCAGGAAACATGACGAGAGTTTCCTGACTCTGGTCTTACTCATATGATGACCCGCCGCTGGAGCTATTGGTCATCTGATGGAGGCCTTCCACTGGCTTACTGGTCCACCGCATTAAAAATTATGACTGATTATAACTATTTTTGATTAATTGGGTCAAAAGTCCTTCACCAGCATCAAGGAACCCTCTTTTGAAGAGTAATGAACAACATGAAAAATCATCTTGTTCATACTAACGTTATTTTACCCACTTACGTTGCTGAAAAGTTCGTATTTACCCTCAGCTTTCCCCAGCTTTCTCCCAGCTTTCCTCAGTTTTCTTCCCAGCTTTCTAAATCGGATTCAGTGCTTTGATTTCGTTCTTTTGTATATTCAGTGATTTATATGGCGTATGCTAGGCACGTAAACATGCTACGCTAGTCCCAGAGCTTCCATCAGCGCCGGGCATCGTGAAGGAGGCCTTAAGGGCTATGAAGGCGGTCGAGAGGACTATGAAGGCAACTCTAAGAAGGGCCAGGGTCCTGCGGATGAGATTGATGTCGTTTGAGACTGGGATCCGAGAGATGAGGAGAGATTACATCTCCTTCCCTGAGCCTCCTACCCTGAGTCACCTTCCCTGAATCTCTTCCTTGCATTCCTTCCCCAAATTCGTTGCCAGGCTTGTTACAGAGCGTCATTTTCCGAACACCCTAAACAGAAATCAATGTTAAGTATTAGGTATTCTTCGTTAGATTAACTTTACTTAACATTCTGTATAATTATGCATACTAAATCACCAACTACCAAATTACATAAATGAGCAAATTACGAGATGACAGTAAATGTACAGGTGAGTTGCAGCCTCAGTGACTCTTGTGCAATCTTAGACTTAACAAACTGAAAAAGCATTAGTAGGAGAGCAGATTTAATGGCAACTAGGCAGTTACAACTGAACTGGGAATCTGTTTTACAGCAAGAGGACGGAGAATCGAGCCTTCAGTACTCTTTGCACTGAATGCCCATAACTGACTTACTATTACTACTACTACTAATAATAATAATAATCATAATAATAATAATAATCATAATAATAATAATAATTTCAATAATAATAATAATAATAATAATTAATAAGGAGAGGAAGAAGATGAAGAAGAATACCATAATTAAAGTAAAATATTTGGGGGTCACCTTACTCTAAAATACAAAGGAAATAAAGTACATGGACATATGAGCCTACTAAATTAGCGTGTGTTTTATATAAGGCAAACAAAACAAGTGCAAAAAACTCAATTAAGAGACGACAGAAAATTATAAATGGTGAAGACGGGAGGACAGGGAAAAGACAGATAGTAGAGGACGTGGAACTCCTCACTGAGACTGTCTACTGTGAAGAACTCTCTTCTTTTATTTAGAGTAGGAACTATCGTGTGTTATCTAGGTGTGTGAGTCGAGGACAGACAAGCAGAAGACTGCTGAGGTGACTGAGGCGGTAAAGTAAACAAGTGACCACACACACACACACACACACACACACACAACACACACATGAGATATGTTGGTGCGCCTTGAAGTTTTTTTAATTGATTTTCTTGTGATGAAATGTAATAGTTGGTACACACACACACACACACACACACACACACACACACACACACACACAGCAAACACCATTACTGCCTCGATGACCTGCAACGAAGAAGAGCTACGAAAATCAATGTTTTTTCTCATTTTTTCTTAATCGCTACTTGGAAACGCAAGTTATTATTATTATTATTATTATTATTATTATTATTATTATTATTATTATTATTAATTATTATATTATTATTAATTATTATATAATGGGAAAACAGGTTAGGTTACGTAAGATTTGATAGGAAGCAGGACAAGTGATATGATGACCAGCAGCTGGAGCTTTTGGTCATCTGATCGAGGCCTTTTGCTGGCTTACCTGTCCACCCCTTTAAAATTATGGTTATAATTATAACCATTTAGTAATGGGAAAACAGCACAAGGGAATGGGAGGTAATTAAGTTGGATACGTAGAAATGTCAGAGGTAATTTAAATTCCATTAAAACATAAGAAGTTACAATGTTGTGGTTGGAACTTTTCATAAATAACCCGCACACAAGAGTGGAATCTGATGTCGACGTAGTAAGTGAAACGTCGTCATAAAGTACCGCTGCTAAGTGAAGGTTATTTGGCAGTCAAAGTCCCTTGATAACGAGTCCTTAACCGGCATCAAGGTACCCCTCTGGAAAAAGTTTTTCGTTCTAAAATGCCTCCTTTTCCTTGATCCTCTTATGTCCCCAGCACCTCTCCCCTTTGCTGAATGCCCCTGCACCTCCCCCCTCCACCTGCGCCCCCAGTGGCCGCACCTCATCAACACACCCCGACACAGGAATCGCGTGATGTGATTGCCATTGAATATGTCATGCCAGAGAGAGTATTGACGGCGCTGCGCCATCTAGCTTGTGGTCACCAGGTCTCTGCAACCAGCTGCTAGTCGCACCACCTGGCTCATGTACACACACACACACACACACACACACACACACAAACACACACACACCACACCACACACACAGCCTTTGACAATCGCTCTATAACCCATGCGCGTTTAGCGTTTCCCCACAAATAAAATAATCCACCTGAACACTGGTGTGGCACTAAGAACACATTAAGAATGAGAACAGATTACATTTTTGCTATAGTATTCCTGAACCGAGGTTCGACCCCCCGCCATTGAATCAGTACAATACATAAAGGCTCGTTGCCAACTTTGGCTTTTATGAAGGCAAATTAATAAGGCAACGTTTCGCTCAATGTAGAGTAAGACTTGATAAAGCTCTATCTACATGGAGTGAAAGGTATGTCGATAAAACAGTATACAATGGGCTAAACGTCCTGTCGGTAAAAATACATAAACCGTACATTGTGTCTTAGTAATATACTTGTCAGTATATTCTACCAGTGATATACACTGAGTGAAACGTTGTCTCAGTAAAAACTTCTTCGGTAACTTGAGTCTATATTTTTAGGGTCAATTGCTATTTCATCCAGTTTGAGTTTTTTTTTTTTTTTTTTTTTTTTGCTTCCCATTTATCTTCTTCTGTTGCAAGTCTTGTATTTCTTGTTTCTTGTGCAGGATTTTCTTTGCATTTTATATCCTGTTTATCAGCCTTGAGTCACGTTTGTTCTCCTTATTAGACTGATTTAATAATTCCTCTCCTCGTCCACATGAAACAGAGGAGACTATAATAATATAAATATGTGGGGCAATAGACACTTTATGTTCATACAGTGATAGTAGGGGCTCGAACTCATGGAGTGTTAGTAGGGGCTCGAACCTCCGTCAGCTAAATGCAAGGGAGACGTCCTGTTTGTGCTCAGTTGAAGATGAGAATACAAAATTCCCATCTATATATATGTTGCTGCCTGAGGGTCTGTAAAGAATTGTATTATATTGTTACAAAATCAAGAAGGTACAATACCGTGACTGGAACGATGGACAAATAACCTGCACATAAGATAATGAAACATACGTCGATGTTTCGATCCGACTTTTGATTAGTTAATAGTCCCAGTCCGACCGAAACGTCGTCATGTTTTTTCTCTCTCAAGTGCTGGTTATTTGTGCGTAATATTGTTTATGGTATACAGTGGCAACATGCCGATGAATAAGACACGTATGGAACACTTGAGTCTCTAGTGTTTGTATTCTGCTATATTTGACTAAAGAGCGCGTAGTGCAGGCGAAACGTTTCAGCAGTGAACATAGTCAAGTGTTGCGTGTGTTATTCATCAAAGGATAATGTTCCACGAGCTTTGAGTCTATGCCTGGGCACAGGATACACACTGAGTTTACATTAATCCCTATTTAAGGTATTAAAGTATTCTTGACTGGTGATGCACAGGTGACATGCAGCCTTAATGACCCTCCCCGACATACATTAAACCTCCATAAACCAGTCAACCATCTAGATGTGAGAGACTCTTCAAGGGAGGTAACTTGATGCAGGTGACGAGTTCTTGACTAAAGGACTTAGAGGTAACTTCCCTTACCTTTGATCTACCTTGTTTGCCTTTCATTCCCAAGGCAATGAACGACCCTCACAAGCTTAGGGCTGCCCCAAGAAAATATATTGATAAATGTGAAATATTTTGCCCTGATAACACTCTTCTCCTCCGCCCGCAAAAAACTGCCTCAGAAACACGTTCCTGCAGACACATTAAGTCTCTGAAACTCAATATAACTTTACCGCAAGACTCGCCTTCATTTCCATTTCATTTTGGCCAAACGAAAAAAATATCAAGATCACCCAAGTTGAGATAATCAGTTATCTCACGTACGATATTGGCATTTTTTTTTTTTTTTTACAAATTTAAGTCTTCAGTGAGAAATATTTGTTTTCTGTGTTTAAGAGCAGAAAAAAAATAAATTGGCACTTGTTGAAGTAGCCATTATTTTTTTTCATTTAACGTGTTTCAAAGAGAATACTTCCTGTTTTTCATTGAGTTTAGCAGCAAAAAAATAATTTGCTACGTGATGAAATGGCCATTTTTTTTTGTTGGCTTCCTTTTCAGGTACTTCAGTGAGAATAAATTTTGCTTTCTCTTGGAGTTGAAGAGCAGTAAAGAAATATATTGGCAGGTGGTGTTGAAGTGGGGAGCTTCCCTGGCTGCACAATAGCAGGAACTTTGGGCTGAGTATCGAGTGTGTTGAAGAATGAGCCGAGGGCCTCTTACTATTATGCTCCCGTAACACCTTCTGTGGCTTCAACCACGGTCTTAGAGACTCACCAAAGACTAAACGAATGACCAAACGCTTGAAGACTGTTCTTAGATTTAAATTATCCAAGAAATAAATGTTTAAAGGTTTTAAAACAATTCAGATTAGTAAAAGCTGACTAGTCTTAAAAACTGATCAAAGACTTATAACTTTGGTTAAAGGTTTATCATAGACATTAAAAATAAACAAAGAATTAAAGATTATGTCAAGGTTTAATGAGTAAGTGAAGACATTAATCACGGGGTTTAAGGTTTAAAATTTAGCAAAATTCGATGTTTCCGTCTCAAAGAAAAACTCACTACTCACTATCTTCCTCACCAATTCCACTCATCCCTCTCCTTAACCTCTTTTACTCTCTTTCACTTCCTTCTCATCCTCTCGTTTTATGCTCTCTGTTTCCTTCCCAGTTTCTCCATCCCCCCTTCACCTTCTCCCTCAACCTCTCCCTCACCCTCTCCCTCACCCTCTAACTCATCCCCCACTCTCTCTGTCACCGCAACAAACCAGGAATTAGGTTACAGTCGATTCGACAATGAGTGAAAATTATCCCCATTCGTGCTAATTTTGCGTCGTTTGACCGAGTAATGAGCTAATCCGCAAGTCCCCCCTTGTTCCCCTGGGAGGGCCTCGGAGGGAGAGAATGTGTGTGTGTGTACTCACCTATTTGTACTCACCTATTTGTGGTTGCAGGGGTCGAGTCATAGCTCCTGGCCCCGCCTCTTCACTGATTGCTACTAGGTCCTCTCTCTCTCCCTGCTCCATGAGCTTTATCAAACCTCGTCTTAAAACTATGTATGGTTCCTGCCTCCACTACGTCACTTTCTAGGCTATTCCACTTCCTGACAACTCTATGACTGAAGAAATACTTCCTAACTTCCCTTTGACTCATAGGAGTCTTCAACTTCCAATTGTGACCCCTTGTTTCTGTGTCCCCTCTCTGGAACATCTTGTCTCTGTCCACCTTATCTATTCCTCGCAGTATTTTATATGTCGTTATCATGTCTCCCCTAACCCTCCTGTCCTCTAGTGTCGTCAGGCCGATTTCCCTTAATCTTTCTTCGTAGGACAATCCCCTTAGTTCTGTGTGTGTGTGTGTGTGTGTGTGTGTGTGTGTGTGTGTGTGTGTGTGTGTGTGTGTGTGTGTGTGTGTGTGTGTGTGTGTGTAGATGCTACTTCCTTGCAAGATATGCAAGTCCTTGTTGCTGTAACCTTGTATTCTCTTGCAAAACTCCTACCAGCGCATTCACACCCGTCGAGCGTGTTGTATGTTTGTGCAGACAACAAGGCGCCGTTCGCGTGGCCAGGCATCTGTAATCCGACTAGCGCATTTGACAACCCACTATAATCCGCACTTGCGCATCAGAACGAGATTTGCCAGATCAGAGACATGCAAATTGTCCTGACACAGAGACTCAGTCGTTGAAGGCATGCAACTGCGTAAGGAAACACAACTAACATAGTGTTTACAGACTTACCAGAAGAATACACAGAATATGTTACATCAGTGTACACTGAAAGCTGCAGGAGCTGTGAGTTGAGACAGCTGGGTCACAGCTGGTGCTGCTCATACAACCATGCCACAGAAGCGCCAGTTACAAAATCATCTTATTGTAAGCTCTCTGGCTGAGCGATTATAGCGTTGGGTCTGTTACGTGCGTGGACCACGGTTCGAGTCCCCACCCATTTTTCTGCATATATATATATATATATATATATATATATATATATATATATATATATATATATATATATATATATATATATATATATATATATATCCGTACTAGATAAGAACAACAGCACAGTGTGGAAAGAGAGATAGATAAATATATATATATATATATATATATATATATATATATATATATATATATATATATATATATATATATATATATATATATATATATATATATATATATCTTTCTTCTTTCAACAAATCGGCCGCTTCCCACCAAGGCGGGTGGCCCAAAGAGAAAAACAAAAGTTTCTCTTTTTAACTTTAGTAATGTATACAGGAGAAGGGGTTACTAGCCCTTGCTCCCGGCATTTTAGTCGACTCTTACGACACGCATGGCTTACGGAGGAAGAATTCTGTTCCACTTCCCCATGGAGATATATATATATATATATATATATATATATATATATATATATATATATATATATATATATATATATATATATATATATATATATATATATATATATATATACATATATATATATATATATATATATATATATATATATATATAGATAGATAGATAGATAGATATATAGATAATATGTGTGTGAAACAAGTAAAATGTTTTAAAGCGAATAAGCTGTGGATTTTAAATTAGCTATGGATGTCTGGCGTTTCCGGAGGCAGTAACAAGCACTCCCTCCTCCACCTGATGTAATTACCGCATATTTTGGCTTATTCAGCAACCGCTGCGATTTGCGGATGAGGGTGGAAGGGAACGCCTCATATAAGGAATTGAAAGCGAATGGGAAATAGGGGAATGAGTAAGAGTTAGTACATGGGAAGACAGATATCATACGACTTTTTAGAACATATCAGGGATATTTGTCGAAAAGAACTATCAACTTCTATCTAGATTAATAACCATTAAGAACTGTAGTGTGTTACGTATGTTTATTAGAAAATTATGGATAAGAAAATCGTTAGAAAGTGGGTAATCAGAGAGAGAGAGAGAGAGAGAGAGAGAGAGAGAGAGAGAGAGAGAGAGAGATCCGAAACTACAAATATTTAATTACACACAAAGCATCAGTCACTTGCAGGCGAACGACCTTGAATCTCCAGACAATTATTCCTTAGGTACCCTCACTGATTCGTCATCATCAGGAGACCATGACAGCAGGTTCCAGTGGTACTTCATTCTCAGGAGGCCACGGTAGCACCTCCGGTAGTTATCACTTGCTCTGAGGCTACTGTAGTAGCTGTTTGGCCTCCTCGTCAGGAGGCTACTGCAACATCTACCGTAGTAAGCTTGGTAAGAATCACCTTCCTTACTGCTGGCAGGGTCTCAGAGGAAGGTAAAAATTTATAATCCAGTTGGGAGGGTAACGAACGGTGCTCCCTGCATCACTCCGGAACTTGGCCCTCGGGACTCCACTATTTTAGGTGTGGCCAGGCACGTGCGCAGGGAGAGGTCTCGTGGGACGTGTCTACGGCCAGATGTTTGCGCAGAGCACGTGTTTATTAGGGAGGGTCAGAGGGAGTACAGGGAGAGTGAAGATGGGAGTAGCACATGTCGATGAGTCAGACACATGTACTACGCCTGATAAGGACGCTGGTGTTACACATGTGTCTAATACATCAGCTTCTCGGTATTGTATACCATTAAGATAATGGATCAGTGAGATAACAGGTAACTCCACGGTCCACATGAAGGGTCTTCTCTGAGGTCTAACTAAAGTCTACTTACCTTTGAATTTCTCTAGTTATCTGAGATCAGCATAACTCGTGTTAACAGTGTTATGAGTTTTTGCAACTGAAGGTTCAGAGCTGTACTTACAATGAGCACAGCTCTGAACATGTTATTGGAAGAACAGTGGTTCTGCCTCCTCTACTTCTTACACCATACGTTACTTTAGTGATATTTTTAGATTTCCGTACTAGATAAGAACAACAGCACAGTGTGGAAAGAGAGTGCCGCTCTGAAAACCTTAGAACCAGGGAATATTTAATGGAAGACGTACACATATAATAGAAATTGTAAATATATACTCAGATGAATTCCTGTCAACCCTTTGAGGCCTTAGGGTTATCCACATTATCTTCCGCTACCCTCCACAGGATGGGTACAGGATAAACTTACCGCTTCTTCGACAAAAATCTAAAAAATCTAGATATCTTTCTCTCATTATGTAAAGACAGATATATATAAATGGGCCAGTATGAGTTTGTGGGGTCAATTCATGCTTATATTATGGGATAGACAAGGAAGGACGGGGAAGAGAATATCTCGCTTCACTTTGAGTAGGTCAGATATTCAGGAACACTCATTGGCCCCCCCGGGCCCCAGGGAATAGCAAGACCACAGTCAGCAAATTGTGCACTCGTGTGTTGTGTGTGTGTGTGTTGTAAGTCTTGGAGACACACAGGAGGGGGTGCACACGAGGCAGAGTGCACCCAAGGGCCGTTGAAGGAGTGTCATGCAGAGGCAGTAGCAGCAGCAGCAGTCTTGGCTGCCAGCCCACCTCTGCATGAGAATCGATGCCGCAGCACTAGACTGCATGACACAGGCGCCACCCAGCTAGGTCTAGGCACGCATGACACCCGCCGCTTCTGCTGGGGGTGTGGGGGTTAGTGGGGTGGTTAGTGGGGGGGAGATGTTGGGGGTACTGCCGTTGGTGTTTGATGGTGATGGTGGGGATTGTGTGGATGCTGGTGGTGATTGTGGTGGGTGCTGGTAATAGTGGAACATGTGGTGGGTAGTAGTGGTGGTGGTGCTATTAATGGTGAGAATATTGATGCTTCAGGTGTCACTAATGGAGGTAGTAATTAATGATGGTATTACTGCTTCTCCTGCTGCTTCTGCTGATTCTACTGCAGCTGTCTTAGACACCAAGAAACACACGGAACTGTGCCGCTTTACCTCAGGATCAACTAATTCACCACTAGCTACGGTGATAGCCCCGACAGGGCGACTACGTTGCTCACGTCAGGAATGCGGCAAGAAAACCTAACGGGAAACGGGAGTGAAGCCGCCATGACCATATGACATGGAAATACTTCTGAATAACTCACGGAATGAGGTGAAGTTCATACCCTTAGTAAGCCAGTATAGTATTATTGGTGGTAAACAATGGAGACAAGTTGATGATATACACAAATAATCCGCTCATAGGAAAGTGGAGCTTTGTAAATAACTTTGTAAATAGTCCAAGTCGGACCGAAACGTCGTCGTAAGCGGGTTATTTGTGTATTGTGCGGGTTAATTGTTATTTATGCGGGTTATTTGTGTGTTGTTCCTGTCACGATATTGTGTTTTTTTTTGTTTTCTAAGTTGATGAAATAGAGTAGTTGATGAGTGGAACAGTCTACCCAGTAGGGTGATTGAAGTTAAAAGCTTGAACAGCTTCAAATATAGGTTAGATAAATACGTAAGTGAGAGGGAGATAGGTCTGATTGGGTTATAAAAGCTTATTTCTTGAGCATTGATAATGAGTTGGGTGAATATTTTTGTTAATGAGTTTGAGTTTGACGGAGACCTGCTAAGTATCGGCCAGGAAGACTGATGCAGTGTTCCTCTTTTCTTATGTTCTTAACACTTGGGTATCGTAATTGGCGAAACTTTTCGCCTCGGAAGATAGCCTCGCTATCTGTTTTTCCCATGCACTCCCATGTGACGTGGGAATCTATTTACAACTATCTATATATTTTATTAAAGCTACATTTCGATCTCGATGAGGCTTCCTGAAGCTCCTGGAGGAGGAGGAGGAGGAGGACAAGAAGGAGAAGGAGGTGGTATATATAGGCGATAGAAAATTATGAATGAGAGACAAAAGGTCAAGAGAGAATTCGTTTGCAGTTTCACAGCAAACTCCCAGAATTAGACAGCTCTCCTATTTTTATTAACACCGTCGAGGCTATTTCCAGAAGGGAATTAGTGCGGGAATTTATCCATGTTATTTCTTTCATCGTTATCATATTTATAGACATTCTCTGGCAGGAAGATGATCTTAAGAATTTATGGTGTTCTGCCTCTCTCTCTCTCTCTAGTAGCATAGAGAGGGACGTGCCCTCTCAATGATTACATTCTCTCTTCTACTAGTGGATTACACCTCACCTTCTGACAGTATATAAGTCTCCCCACTGTCGCTGCAATTTCACATTGTTCCAGACTATGGAACAAAACTCTTCTCCAGGCTGAGGGACTGACCACCTCAAAATTACGTCTTCAAGGATGAAGGACTGATTACATCGTCTTCATATCTCTACTGCTTCTGCAAACTCCCTTGTACATCCTCTGTACTCGACTGAAGAAGCCTACTGTGTAGGCGAAACGTTTCCTATAATAAATAGTATAAACCTTGGTAATAGATACCGACAAAATGGCTTAGAAAGTCACGGAAGCAAACACTAGGATATATTTATTAGAAAACGTTTCGGTCCTAGAACCTTGATCACTTCTAACATACAGAGCTTAAAAAGACAGTATAAATATCTTGGGACAGTAGGCCTGCTGCAGTGCTCCGTCTTTCTTATGTTGTTATAGGCGGAAAGTGAAGTGAGAATAACACATGGTGACCTGAAGAATGTAATAAATGTATTTTTCCACACTATCTGATAATTCATGTTTCTGTTATTCTCTCACGTTGAGGAGGTTTAGTGAGGGAGGCAGAGCAGCAGTCACCTGTGTCGCTCAGTGATTAACTCCTCTCAAAGCTTTGGTATGAAGTGGTGACACGACTTTGTGACTTAACACAGCCGGCTCCGGCTCATTGATCTCGCTGATCGTTACTGGAAGGTGTGTGGGAGGGAGGGTTGGAGGGCCGCTGCAAGGAGGGAAGAGAGGGAAGGAATGAGTAGGGAGGTGAGGGAGAGGGGAGGAGGCCAATGAATGGGGGTGAATATTACTTAGTTTTATTTTCAGAGGTATTCGACTACACGTGAATCTAATTTATTAGGGTCATTGAAGATAATTATTAAGGTTACTGAAGCAGATTTATTAGTATTGAAGCTGATTCCTTGGGTAACTTTGGGAAGGAGGACAAATAAGAACATAAGAGTGGAGGAACACTGCAGCAGGCCTACTGGCCTATGCAGAGCAAGTCGTTATCAAATATATGGCGAGTCATATGGGGCTAAGGGCCCCATGCTAGGTAGGTCCATCCCTAACTCACCGAAGGTGTCAGCTTCCTTGATTCTACTTGCAAGAGTATTCCACTCATCTACAACTCTATTGATAATTTCCTAACTCCTTCCCATGTCTGAATTTATAGAACTTAAACCCACTTATTAATGCTTTTTTCTTGGCTAAATAATTTTTAGGACCCAACCTGGTCTTCAAGTAATGACACCCAGGTGTTGTATGTGTTTAATTCCTCATGTTTCACGAAATCGTTTTAAGACTCTCTGATCGCGGGTTCTAGCCCTGCCCGGGGTATGGTTTCCTCATGTTGTCGGTATTGCACACCAGTAAGTAGAATGTGGATTTGTAAGTCTTGTTTATTCGCTTATTCTGACTAAAACATTAGTTACCACTTCAAGATATTTTTTAAAAAATATCCCAGAATAAACACTCAGATCGTTATTAAAATATACATGCACCTTCTTCCCAAAATTCTAAATAAATTGTGCGATTTTCCGCCAAATCGACAAATAGCTTCGTTAGATTTAATATTTCCAGACTCGCTCCCTGGCCCCAGAGCGACGGTAGAATTGCCCACTCAGAGTGCAAGGCGCGGAATAAAGTGCTTAGAGTGGAGCTGGATCCACGAGTGTATCAGACAGAGCGCAAGTCGAAAATTTGACAGGATATTTTGGTTAAGCTGGTGGGAATGGTGGATATATTGTGAACATTGGCTTAAATATATTTTTAGCGTATTCTTTTCTTCTTCCTCTTCCTCCTTCTTTCTTGTTATATATACAATACTGATAAGTTGATTAATAAGACATAAGTGCAACATTTGGGTATCTTTGTTATCGATACTTATCGGCTGCACAGCAAGCCTCTTCAGTCGAATACAGAGGCTATTAAACAGAAGACAGTGGAAGAAGTGGAGAGGTAATTTTGAGGTGTTCAGTCCTTTATTTTTGAAGAAGACATCTTGAAGTGTTCAATCTGTCATCCTTGAAGTCATCTTGAGGTGTTCAATCCCTTATCTTTGAAGACGTCATCTTGAGGTGATCAGTCTTTTAGCCCCGATAATAATACCGTTCTGTTGTTACTCCAAAATTGGGACCTCAAGATCAGTAGCCAAACACGACCATCACTCCACCACTAGTGGCACTCGACGCCTGCAGCAGCAGCATCATGGCTGGCAAGGCAGAGGTTATAACGAGTCATTCTCGTGTAGCTTAGCCATGCGGACCTCGAATGTGAATCTTCATGTGCCAAATAAATCTTGGAGAATTGAGGTAAATGTCAGGTTGCAAGTATAGCATAATCCGCGGGTGGAAGCTCTCATGCTCTTGTTGTTGTACACAGAATGGATGGAGGCGAGTGTTGTCATGTATAGCAGCTGGAAAAAAAATACGCGAGTGATCCTTTATCGACAACATTTCGCCCACACAGTGGAGGTTATCAGGTCACACATAAATGAGATCAGTTTGTGACTTGATAAAGTCCACTGTCTGAGCGAAACGTTGTCAATAAAGAATGGCATTATACTGCATTTGTGTCTCTTTTTTTCCATCGTGTCTGTATTATATACTATTTCCCTATACAACAGCATAGACATATACACGCAAGTGAAGAAGACATGTGCAATAGCTTTTAAGAAAAAATATCTCAAGCTGAAGTAGCCATTCTGGAAGTCTGAAAAATTACATGAAGAAGTAGAGTAGTAGAGCAGTGCCACACGCAATTAATTCTGATGTCATAGTATTAATAGTATAAAAGGTCTGAGCACAGCTCAGACCTCTACAACACAACTGTCCTCAAAGATTTGTTTAGTTATACCATGAATTAAGGAAAGATCCTGGACTTCACTTTACGAAACAAAACAAATGCGATAGTAATTATGGACAAGGTAGATTACAGTGAAAAAATAAACATGTTATTAGAAGACTTACGTGCCCCTTAAGATGCCAAGTGCTGGTCGTGTCATGGCAGCGAAAAACGCACAAATAAGAAGATACATTGTATAAGAGGTTAGGAGGCAAAATATGAGTGGGAAAAGTTGGATTTGCACTGGTGTCATTATAAGTAAGTAAGTTTATTTAGGTATACACAGTTACATAGAATGTCATACATAGCAGCATATGTGCAGGAACCTAGGATATCCCAAAATAGTCAAAGTGACTTATTTCCATTGGGGTCCTTGTGATAATTATTATTTATATTTAAAACTTATAAAGTAACTTAACTATGTAAAAGAAGAGGTAAAATTAGTTATTTTCGTACAAGAAATCATTCTCCTCCCTTTCTGTAGCCAGATAGCGGTGTGGCCGGAGGTAGCAACGTCATGTAACAGAGCCAGATGTGTATCATGCACTGAACCAAGGGCAAGGTTATGGAGCCAGGCAGCGTAATGCATTGACAAACAACTATCGTTGTCAGGATGTGAGAGGAATGGGAGGGAGGTCAGAGAGAGGTAGGGAGGGAGAGGCGGAAGAAGATAGTGAGAGAGAGAGAGAGAGAGGGAAGGAAGGAGATAGCGAGAGAGAAAAAGAAGAGTGGGTGAACATTACACTAGCCACCCCTGGCGTGTTAGAGACCAGGTGCATGACGATGATTAGAAGTGGGTTGGAAGGTTAGTGTTTAGTCAGTCATACATGAGACCAGACGATAATGTCATGAAAGATATTAGTTCTAGGTTCAGCCTTTGGCTTTTATTTATGCCGTAATAAGCGTGATCGTGAAATGTTTGCAAGAGAAATCACAGAGCGAAGGTTATCAATAAACGGAATGTCCTGCAGACACACAGACAGACAGCAGCCACAACAGTAATAATGTCACGCAGACATACACAGGCAGCAGCCACAACAGTAATTATGTCATGTAGGCATATTCAGGCAACAGCCACAACAGTAATAATGTCACGCAGACATACACAGGCAGCAGCCACAACAGTAATTATGTCATGTAGGCATATTCAGGCAGCAGTCACAACAGTTATATTGTCACGCAGACATACACAGGCAGCAGCCACAACAGTAATAATGTCACGCAGACACTCACAGGCAACAGTTACAACAGTAATAATATCATGCAGACACTCACAGGCAGCAGCCACAACAAATGCCACGCAGACACACACACAGGCAGTGCATGTGGAAGATAGCAGAAGACCGAGGCGAGGCTGTCTGCTGGAAAAAGCTATCTACTTCTTTCTAGATTAAGAACTATTGTGTATTATCTAGTTGTACGAGTCACTGACTGAAAAAAAAACCCAGAAGAGTTTAAAACAATGAGTTGCACCTTCACCTGTCACAGACAAAGTTTTGGTCTCTAAAAATCTTGCCACTCTATTCCTCTCCAGTTTCTGTGAATGCTATAGCTGTTGAATATTTTATTCACTCACATTATACCTGACTCTTCATATTGGTATCAAGTTTACAAACACTAATGAAAGAAAAATGTTAATATATCTTTTATAAATGATTTAAATGTACTGTAATAACAGTACAACAATTTAAGAGGCGGGAAATACAGAAGAAAAAAAAAGAAGAATTAGAAGAAGAAGGGAAAGAAGAAGAAGAAAGTCTGAAGGATTAATTGAGATGTTCCGGTGTGATGGGTTATTGAAATGTGATATCTATGCACCTCTGAAATTAGAAATATTTACATGAAGTTTGCGTCATACAGAGGAAAGGCGAGTGAAGGCTCAATCCTCCGCCCGTATAAGGCTGCCTGGAATTTGACTAATCAGAATGCTGGTAATTCACACTTCCGAAAAAAAAACATCTTTGGAACGAACGATGGTAAATATATTTTTCTTCTTGAATCTCTCTACCTTCGTGGGGACAGCACGTGTATTACAAAAATAATTAGTTTATTTTTTCAAAGAATCGCTGTGACCTCCGAGGGTCCCAAACAACATGTTATAAATGTAAATTTTATATTCCCATTGCTAAAATGTTTGCTGAATAGACAATGAGAGGTAAAACTGGTGAAAACGTCTTCTTCACGTCTTCCACCGTCTCTAACATATTGATTAAACCTGAGGGACTGATCACCTCAAACAACGTTTTCATATTTTTCAACGTCTCTAGTATTATTCTCTGTATTAGACTGATGAACTACTGATGGTGAAACGTCTCTATATTAAAGATTCCCAAGTATTACACATGTGTTTTCTCCATCTGTGTAAGTTGGACTTAAATGCCATTAAAAAATAGAGAGACAGATAGAGATAACAGACAGATAACAAAGAGAGAGGGAGGAAGGAAAAACGAAATAGAGGAATAGGGTAAAAGAGAAAGAAATGAAAAATGAGAAATCGTCGAGAAAAGAAATATAAAAACGAAAATATATAGAGACGGATGATCGAGATAAAAACTGAGAGAGAGAGAAAGTAACGGGAACAATAAATAAGAAACACAGAGAAGGAGAAATAAATAACACGAGCAAACTAAAAAAAATATCAAGAATAATACCCCTCAAAAAAATCGAGTTACTTCAAACATTCCAACGCTCAAACAAAAGATAAGAGACAATAGACAGTGAGTGAAGAAACAGTGGCAAGCACACACACACACACACACACACACACAGGGGGTATATGATAACGTATAAAATACTGAGAGGAATTGACAAGGTGGACAGGGCTAGAATGTTTCAGAGACGTGACACAGTAACAAGGGGACACAGTAACAAGGGGACTCAGCTGGAAGTGAAAAGCTCAGATGAGCCACAGGGATGTTAGGAAGTATTTCATTAGCCTTAGAGTTGTCAGGAAGTGGAACAATCTAAGAGTGATGTAGTAGAGGCAGGATCCATACATAGCTTTAAGAAGAGGTATAATAAAGCTCATGGTGCAGGGACAGGAGCTGTTACTAGACACCACAAATTAGTGATTACACAGGGAGGGCAGAGAGCGTAGATAGCAGAGAGTGGTAGAGGGTAGATAGCAGAGAGTGGTAGAGGGTAGATAGCAGAGAGTGGTAGAGGGTAGATAGCAGACAGAAAGGCAAGGGAAAGCGGGTATGTATTAAAGAATTCAGTTGACAGCACAAGCTAGATGAGAAATAGGAGAACTAAAAAAAGAGAGAGAATGAAAGGGAAAGAAAAATTAAGGGATAAAGAGAAAGAGGAAGGATTGGAGTTGGAGAGAGGGGGAGGAAGAAGGATGGAGGCTGATAGGAAATGGGAAGTCAACGACGGATTAAATTAGAAAGCCTAAGGGGAATATGACAGCTTTCTCAAAATCTTTCCCCTTACTTCATCTTCTCCTCTCCCTCCCAACGTTGATACGAAAGTGAAAGAAGAGAGACGTGAGGGAAAGCAAGGATAGGGGTTGGCAGAGAGAGAGAGAGAGAGAGAGAGAGAGAGAGAGAGAGAGAGAGAGAGAGAGGAGAGAGAGAGAGAGAGAGAGAGAGAGAATATTAATTCATATATATTCTACTGAGAAGGAGCCAACTTAGGATCGAAATACACAACCAGTCCCTCTCTAGTGTTGTCATACCAAACGAGAAAGGTTTCTCTTGAATTTATACGAAATAATTTACACAGAATGAAATTTAACAGGAATTTATATATATAAAGATAATATGGAGTAACAGAGGAGCCTCTGGAATCCGAGGGTCATGGTTACCATAGTGACCACAGTATAAACACACTAGGATAAGCAGTGGAGGGGTGAGTTACCTCCCCTCGTCCAATTTAAGCCAGGTGTGAAAGACAGGTGAGGGAAGGAAGGTAGAGAGAATGAGGGAGAGGGAAATGAAGAGAGGGGAAAGTGAGAGGAAGAGAGAGAGAGAGAGAGAGAGAGAGAGAGAGCAGAGAATGAGAGTGGATTATGTCTTTGTGTGTGTGTGTATTTATGTGTGTGTTTAACTAAAGTGGTGGTAATAATAATAATAATAATAATAATAATAATAATAATAATAATAATAATAATAATAATAAAAATAATAATAAATACCATAATAACAATATCTTTAAGTCTCATTAGCATATTTTCACGTTTTTTTAATAACTTCCTCCCAAATTCTGTTCTCTAATTAAGCAAATTTTAATTAGCACACAAGACGCTATTATTATTAATAATTATTACTGTTACTAACACGCTTCTCCATCTTCTATATTTTTATAACAAAAAGAAAAATATCTTAAGGATTATTATTATTATTATTATTTGTTATTACTATTGATAATAATAATAATAATAATAATAATAATAATAATAATAATAATAATAATAATAATAATAATAATATTAATAATAATAATATTATTATTATTATTATTATTATTATTTATGGGAAGTTCTAAACAAGTAGGGGTGATGTAGCACCTGGGGAATGTGAGGTAATGAGGATTAATATTAGGATTGGAAATGTAGCAACATTTTCTTGGATCAAGAGCCCTTCACCGGCATCAAGGCGCCCATCTTGGTGGGTATTAAATGGAAAAAAATATATAGTGAGACGCCCTGTTCATTTTTCTCGACTGATTTGTTTCTCGATTTTAATCTGGAGTGAAATCCGTTTTCATGTCCTTTGCATTCGGATTTGTAAATCCTAAAATAATCTTTACTTATCATTAATTTTCGAGTTTACTATTTATGCTCTCGGAAACTCACAGGAAAACTTAAAAAAAAAATCCAAGAAATCATCAAAATTTCGAAATATCTGATGGCTGGGATGAGAATATTTCGAAGTCGAGATGGAAGCTTGAGATTCTCGTCTTCCTATTTATTGTTTGCAGGTGCGTGAGGGAGGACTGGTGTGCGGGTAAACAAAGCGGGTAGCGGGTGAGAGAAAGGCAAACCAGGGGAGCTGTGATCAACCAAGCTAAAAGCTAAGACAAACATACAAGTCTAGCAGCCTGCTGGGGTTGGTGGTGGTGATATATTGTGCTGGGAAGAGATGAGGGAGAGATGTAGGTAACAGCTCTTAGCTTGTAAATAAAGTTAGGAGCCTTAACTTGACCTTGTAAAAAAAGAGAAAGAGAGAGAGATAGCGATTCTTAACCCAACCTTGTCAAACCCTGTTTTAAAAAAAAGAGAGAGAGAGAGACATGTGTGTAAACATAAAAAAATTGTCAATAAAACAAATCACTCACACCTAAAAAAATTCTAAAGAATCAGTAAAGTTCAAGAAAAGAAAAAAAGAAATAATGTAAGTAAAACATACAAAGTTCAAATAAAAGTCCTTCAACAAACCAAGAAAATCTTGCAACCATTTCTATGCTAATTAACCGAGAAGATTCTCCGAGCAGTATGAGGCCTCAGTATTTTATGTTAACCTTCACTCTCTGTAAAACTTTAAGTCAAACGAAGCTTTAATTAAGAAAATGGTAGGCAATATTCCCCAGATATTCAATTTTCTTCGGGCTGAGGGACTGACTACCACACTGAGTGTCCGTGGTTCGATCCCCGGTACGTGTGAAAACATTGTCCGTGTTTCCTCACACCTGCTGTCCCTGTTCACCTAGAAGCAATTAGGTACCTGGGGTGATAGCCTGCTGTCTCGATATTTAGTCACCTTTGTATTCGACTGAAGAAGCCTACTGTGAAGGTGATACGTTTCGACAATGAAGATACCCAGTTGTTACACCTCTGTCTTAAATGTATATAAATGGTTGAGGCTTGGGGACTGATTACCTCAAACTCCTCATCTTCGGCTATTCTTCTTTATATTGGACTGGGGAAGCCACTGATGGGTGAAACGTTTCCACAGTAAAGATACCCAAGTGTTACACAAGTGTTTCATTCATCAGTCTCTGTCTTACCAAGCAAAGGTTACACTCATGTAAAGTTCTACACTGAGCGAAACGCTGCCAAAATAAATGCTTCTTATGTGACTTGTGTCTTATGCTTCATATTTTTCGGCAAAACGCTTCCTGTTCAACAAAAATTTATATTCATTACTCAACCCACTTTTAAAAATTGAAATTTTTGACGACGTTTCGGTCCGTTCTTCAACCGTTTTGTGACTTTTATTCATCTTAGACTCGACAAAACGTCGCAGACTACGAATATGATGTTTCACCCAAGAGAACTTCGATATCAGGTATCTGGAATGCAGATACTAGTGTTAGGCCAGGTTATCAGTGACCTGGTATGCAACTACTGGCCCTTAGAGTTAGTTATCAGGTATCTGGATAACAGGTACTGGTGTCAGGGCTCATTTCCAGTGGCCTGGAATGCAGGTACCGTCTCCAAGGACAGTTATCAGGTCCCTGGAATTTAAATACTAGTGTCCAGCTAAGTTATCAGCAACCTGGAGTGCAACTACCTGCCCTTCTGGTTCAGTATTTTGAACCTGGAAGACAGGTACTGGTGCCAGGGCTCGTTTCAGTGACCTGGAATGCAGTTACCAGCTCCAAGGGCTCGTTATCAAAGACCAGAAGTGGCGATATCGGTCCATGGGATTACTGAAATCTGTGTACACTGGTCGGTTCGATTTTCGGAAGCCGAGAAAATGTATTTAATGGGACAATTTTGGCTGTAATTAGAGAGCTGAGATCCCAGAGAGCTGAGAGGATTGGCTAGTGAGATTACCGTGATCCTAAAATATCAGTTACTGGGCTTAAAGGAACTTGGGACTACCTGGATGTGTAATGTCAGTCCTGGGAAGTGACCAGTACCTTCTTTCAGAGGGATTTACCAGCGCCTTCAGAATACGGTGTATGTGTGTGTGTGCGTTTGTTTATTAGTTGTACTTATCTAGCTGTAGGCGAATAAACTAATGATGTGAAAGTTCAGATGAGCTAATGATTTAAATATCTCACAAGTGCAGAGTACTTAGACATCAAATGAGACCAAGAGGAATCGACTTCAAAAAGCCTCTTAAACACATACGGACACACACATACATACACACACACACACATACACACACACACACACACAGGCTAGGATGCAGGGGCCAGGAGCTAGAGATATATACAACTAAGTGAGCAGAGACGTCTTCACTTCCTGATGCAGTGTTCGCACGAGTGCCTCTGGTTGGAGCCAGACTTCGGTGTGTGGTGAAGCAACAGTATCCCAGAGTCATTACTCCCAACGTTATTGTTGCTGAATCTAAGGGTTCTGCTGGACCTGTTTCAGGGTTCTTGCGTTGTTTACTAACGGCTATTATCCTGGCTTATTTTATATGTTAAGGACTGCTGTCCTACCACTGATTATTTTTATAATGTAAGTGTTCTTGCCCAGTTTCAGCTTATTTTACACTTTTACAACTAGTATCCTACCCAGCTCACTATACAAGCTAAGAGCTGGTATCCTACTTCAGCTACTTTTACAAGCTAAGAGCTGGTATCCTACCTCAGCTACTTTCACAAGCTAAGAGCTGATATCCTACCTCAGCTACTTTTACAAGCTAACAGCTGTTATCCTAACTCAACTCACTGAAAAGCCTTACCTCCTCTCCCCCCTCAAAAAAAATATTAAGAACAAACTAGCACAGTGTGGAAACCTTGTGCTATTCTTGTTCAGCTTCCTTCACTCCCTCCAGCCAGAGCTGCCCAACACCTCCAACATGAACCACTCTCTCACCATAATATATGATGACCGTCCCTTCTCTGTATAATGGACTACTGGATCGTCAATTTACTTAAAGTATTTCGCTGACAGTTTGCGTTTATTTTGGTGTTTGTTGTGGATTAAGGAGACATGGCACGATATTTTTCACGTTGTAGTATGAAAAATTATAATTGCAATACGGATGATGTTATTGTGCATAACGTTGTTACCTTCCACTTTTATAGGGTGATGTGGTATATCCGTGTCTAGTAGGCTCGAACCCCCGTCCCCCGGGGTTATCCGTGCAACTCCTAACCACACCTAATGCTGCTTAGCACACGAAGTAAAGCACACATCCACAGAACGAGAAAAATGTGAAAAGGGTTGGTTAATGGGGTTTAAAGACTATCGACAACACTGGGCTCATTAATGCTCAATATACCATTTTCACCACCAATAAAAAAACACTTTAACCACTAAAATACGGATTCAAGAAAACTCTCATCATACCAGTGTTAAGAGAAATACACTTCTCGGTGTATTCAGTATATCCAGTGAAATTATTTCTCCAGGCCTGAGTCTAATGTGAGAATCTGCCCAGTGAAACTTTTGGACAAGTATATATATACACACACCGAGAGGTGTATAACCAACTTTAAAGGCCAGCTAAAAACAAATTATGAAAATCACAACAAAAGACCCATTTAGACACGAACAAATCCAAACAAATCACAACAAAAGCCCATTTAAACTAAGATAAAATCACCACAAATCACAACAAAAGGCCCATTTAAACTAAATTAAATCACCAAAAATCACAACAAAAGACTCCCTTAAAAAATCAAATCACTCAAACAAGACACAACAAAAGACCAGCTTCAAAAAACACACGGTTCCAACAACAAAAAAATACAAGAACATCCAAAGAAGATTAGAACACGTAACGTGCTCAGACAATTCATCTTCTCCCAGAAGCCCAAATTTTTTTTCCCATTAAAAAAATCATTACTACGAAAGGTGTTACCTCAGACCTCATGACTCACGCTAAGTTCACGCAACGCACGCATACACACTCAAACCACACGATAATGAACAAATATGTGATTAATCTCTCTCTCTCTCTCTCTCTCTCTCTCTCTCTCTCTACTATATATATATATATATATATATATATATATATATATATATATATATATATATATATATATATATATATATATATATATATATATATGATATATATGTATAAGCTGTGTCACAGGTCCTTGACCACTTCGCCCATTTCATCATAAAGGGTCAGGTGTTGTAAGTTGACCGCGAGGTGTAATCTCGTCCTCATATGCCTTCTGCTGATCTTTTATTTTTAGTTCCTCGATAATGTGAGAAATCACGAAAGCGCTTGGAAGTTTACTATTTTTTATATATAAACATATATATACACAAACACACACACACACAGGAGAGGAATAAATACGGGGTCTAAAACTCTGTTTGAATAAGCAGATAAGAGCCAGGCAAACATCACATGAAACAGATATATAAACAAACGCAAATACCTTTTGGTCAAGCAAACAAAATAATAAAAAATGAACAAAACCAACAAATAAAATAATCCAAGTGTAGTGGTATATAAAAAAATCTGAGCTAGTCTTAAACAAATAGAAATTTATGGATATTTTTTTTTTGTAATCAAAATCTTGTAAACAAAGACAGAGTTTTGCTCTAAATAAAGCTTTATTTTATCTTAAGTTTCACATCATGTGAAAAAAGTGACACACACTAATAGAGCAACATTTTGAACTGCTAAGAAATCAAATTTTGATTTGAAAACTATATAAACAGAGTGAAACGATCTGAATAGAGCGAAACTCATGTCTTCATTATTATTGACAGTAAATTGTTTACTTACAACTTTGCTTCATCTCTACTTATGACGAAACATTGTCCAAATCTGTGCTCAGAGTGGAACGTTGTGCAAATCTCTACTTAGAGCGAAACGTGCATCAAATAAACTCATTGTTTTGCACGCTTGTGTTCATTTACTAGTAAGAGCTTGTTTATTTTTCATTTTCATACTTGTAAGAGTTACATCTTTTAATTAAGAGTTTGTAAATAAGAGGGAAGCAAGAGTTTCGACGGTAATAGTGGGTCAGTTGGTGGCCGGTAATCGACTTTAATACAGCGTGGATGATACCTAGCTATTTGCAAATTATTCGTAATATGCCACCGACCGGACTTTTTCTGCAGAATTTTCACCGGCTGGAACGATCGTTAGTGGATTGTTTGTGTGTGGTGGTTGCTGTGAGTTGTTATTGTTGTTGTTGGTTGTGGTTGTGGTGGTGATGGTGGTGGTGGTGCTGGTGGTCCTGAAAGGGTTGGTGCTGTTGTGTGTGTAATTTATTTGTACAGTGCTGTGAGTGACCATGTTCAGGTGTGGGATTAAAATGTTGGGATTATGGGTCGATAGATCGATACACACACACACACACACACACACACACGAGAGGAAATGCCAATGACTGCCACAGCAAAGATTAAATACCTTTTTAAATCCAACTTAATGCATAATTGCCCTCCTTCTCCTCCTCCTCTTCCTACTCCTCTTCTTCATCATCCTCCTCTTCCTACTCCTCTTCTTCCTCCTCCTCCTCTTCCTACTCCTCTTCCTCCTCTTCCATTCCTTACACTTCTCACCTCTATGCTTTAACATTTACAGAACTTCATTAATTTCCCGATGCTCTTCCACAGTTCTCTTTCTGTTAAGTTATGGGAAGGAATAAGAGAAAACGTATGAGGTCAGGAAGAGAAAGATAGGTGAGATATTCAGACATACACGGAGAAGAGGAGATGAAGGTAAGGGAAGGAGAATAAACAGAATGGAAGGAAATTTAGGGAATGGGTAAGAAAGATGAGAATTCGGTGGGTAGTAACAGTAGGAATGATAGTGGAAGTAAGGAAGAGAGGGAACGTAGAAGAAGAGGAGGAAGGGGAGAACGGTAAAAGGGACAAAAATGAGAACTAAATGAAGAAAGTGAAAGAGATCACGTGGAGAGAAAACAAGGAAAATTAAAATGAGTAGCCTGATAAAACTTGGTGAGAAAGAGGAGAAGACTGAGATAGAGAGAGAGAGAGAGAGAGAGAGAGAGAGAGAGAGAGAGAGAGAGAGAGAGAGAGAGAGAGAGAGAGAGAGAGAGAGAGAGAGAGAGAGAGAGAGAGAGAGAGAGAGAGAGAGAGAGAGAGAGAGAGAGAGATGGGAAGGGACAAGAAACACGCAACACTAATGATTGATGCAGTTCTCCCCTCCTACACTGTGATGAATAACGTGTTTGACTACGATAATGGGAGTTACCCCTCACCCCATTCTATTAGTCACACGTCAGTCACCCCCATTCCCACCCCCAACCACCCATACACCTCCCCAGTTACCCATCCCGCCCGAAACTAAACAGTCACAGAAGAAATCGATTCCCTTAGTCATGAACCAGACGTACATTCCACCCGGTCAAGGGTAAATCCACCGCTTATATAGCAATCAGAAGCAACCCTGCTACCTGTAATTTACCTGTAACCGGTTCCGAGCGTCTTCTTACCCTTACAGGTAAGAAGACATTTGGCGGAGGTAGTGATATATATTGAGAATCTCTCTTTCCTTCGCTCCAGAGAGTACATGTTATGTACTCTGAAGTTTCTGTATTGGTTCGGTACAGCCAGTACAAAATTTTTGTTTCTTTTACAGCTGTGATACCTCTCCTGCCTTGAACGAATCAGTCGACACCGAGCAATAATTCCAGGCGAGAGAGAGAGAAAGAGAGAGAGAGAGAGTGAGAGAGAGAGAGAGAGAGAGAGAGAGAGAGAGAGAGAGAGAGAGAGAGAGAGAGAGAGAGACAGAGAGATAGAGTACATGTGATATGAACTGTGCCACCAATGATCTTTTGTTTCGACATTATTTCTATTGTTTATCTGGCCTTCGCGACATTTCCCGTACTGTGTTCTCCGTGTAAGTGGCGCTAAAACAGTAGGGGTCACAGTGTCTGGACCAGCCTCCTTGCTGAGATGTTAGGTAATTAAGCTGCCTTTACCTGTAAACAACAGGTAACCTTATTCCCTTCCAAGGTAGTGCCTTGATACCGGGTAAGGCTCTTGATCCAGGGGAACTGGATCATGGGTGTCCCAGCTTTGGATCAATTTTAATTACCGACCATTAACCTGCCTGTGAATGACCCTTACGGATTTAACTCTTTCACGTGAATTTTTATAATAATAATAATAAAGAATAATAATAATAATAATAATAATAATAATAATAATAATAATAATATATTATTATTAATATTATTATTATTATTATTATTATTATTATTATTATTATTATTATTATATATACGGGGAAGCGTTAAAGACGTAGGGTTACTCAACGCCTGGTGGATGGGTGGGAAGATGATTAAGACTAAGGAAGGGTATCATAGATCCAGTACTTTGGATCAAGAGCCCATCACTGGGACTGGTGTTAAATTGAGACCAATTGAGTGGGTTGTGTGGTCCGGGACTTTGTGAAGAGGAAGACCATTCAGTGTCTGAGGAAGACCACTCAGTGTCTGAGGAAGACCACTCAGTGTCTGAGGAAGACCACTCAGTGTCTGAGGAAGACCACTCAGTGTCTGAGGAAGACCACTCAGTGTCTGAGGAAGACCACTCAGTGTCTGAGGAAGACCACTCAGTGTCTGAGGAAGACCACTCAGTGTCTGAGGAAGACCACTCAGTGTCTGAGGAAGACCACTAAGTGTCTGAGGAAGACCACTCAGTGTCTGAGGAAGCAGACTGAAAGATGAAAAGGGAGAGGAGAGGAGAGGTGAAGGGTAATGGAAGAGAGGGTTGAGAGAGAGAGAGAGAGAGGTGGAGGACAGGAAGAGAGGGCTGAAAGAAAGTGAAAGGTAGAGGGCAAGAGAAGAGAGGACTGGAAGAAAGAGTGGGATGTTGACGGGAGAGAGAGAGGAATGATTCAGTGTCTGTCCGCCAAAGAAGATGAGTATTGAAACCTGGGAAGGGGGTAGTCTGGTGAGTCAGCTGGGGAGGTCATGAAGTGAGGGAGGGAAAGAGGGAGGGAGAGAGGAAGGGAGGGGAAAATGTTGGGGTGAGGGGGACTGTTGAGTGGTTGTGACTGGAGAGAGAGAGAGAGAGAGAGAGAGAGAGAGAGAGAGAGAGAGAGAGAGAGAGAGAGAGAGAGAGAGAGAGAGAGAGAGAGAGAGACGGGAAGGGGGTGAGGGAGAACCATGCACAGAGGCAAATGCTCCCGTACACAATCACGTACATGGCTCATGTACGCAAGTCACAATGTGTCATCCGCCCACAATGCACTGGAGGGGTGGGGGAGGTCAGGGGTTATGACCATGGGGAGAGGAGTAGGGAGAAGACTAGGAGAGGGGAGGGGGAAGACTCAGAATAGGTGGTGGATGGTGGTTGGACAGGGGAGGGGATAGCCTTCATGACGCGATGCGATAAGGTTTCAGAGCTACCCCCTTGTGCATGTCTGGTGGTGATGGTGGTAGTGGTAGTGGTGGTAGTGGTGGTGGTAGTGGTGGTAGTGGTGGTGGTGGTGGTGGTAGTGGTGGTAGTGGTGGTAGTGGTGGTAGTGGTGGTAGTGGTGGTGGTGGTAGTTATTGTGGTGGTGATAGGTGTGATATATATATATATATATATATATATATATATATATATATATCAAATTTATAATTGTTTGAGATTTTATAGATTATATATTTTGAAATACTGAAACATTAAATATATATATATATATATATATATATATATATATATAATGTATGTAATATAGATAGATAGTAATAGTAGATAGAAAGATAGAAGAGAGTGAGATAGAGAGACAGAAAGGGAGACAGGCAGGGAGACAGAGAGACGTCAATCGGTTCCTATAATGATAAAACAAGCACGTACCAACAAGGGAAATTGATGTAGACGACTGATTAAGGCACACGAGGAAGGCAATTGATTAGGTAGGGGAGGGAAGGGAGTGAGGGAGGGTAAAAGGGGAAAGATGGAGGGAAAATAGATGGAAATTGACATTTGATCTTTGTCATCTACTTCTCGCTTCTCCGAATCTTTTCCTGATCGATTTCTCTACGTGGAAATTTTTATTATTGCTTTTATTATTAGTAGTAGTAGTAATAGCAGTAGTAGTAATAGTAGTAGTAGCAGTAGTATAAGTAGTAATAGTTGTAGTAGTAGTAGTAGTAGTAGTAGTAGTAGAAGTAGTACTAGTAGTAGAAGTAGTAGTAGTAGTAGTAGAAGTAGTAGTAGTAGAATAGAGTAGTAGCAGTAGAGAGTAGAATAGTGTAGCAGTAGAGTAGCAGTAGCAGTAGTAAGAAGTAGTAGCAGTAGTAGAGCAGTAGAGTAGTAGTAGTAGTAGTAGTAGTAGTAGTAGTAGTAGTAGTAGTAGTAGTAGTAGTAGTAGTAGTAGTAGAAGTAGTAGTAGTAGTAGTAAAGCTCACAACACCAGAGTCGCTTTATTGATACCCAGTAATTCTTGACCATTTCTTATACGTTCACGATATTGTGAAATGTATTTTCGTGAAGTGGAGTGGAAAACCTTTTCATTCTGTTATTTCAAAGCGCGCGGAGCGTTCGGTGTTCCTCAAAATAAAAAATGATGTAGGCATCAGCTGGTGCCTTTACAAATCCGAGTTCAGAATAGAAAGATTTTTGAAGCCTCTCGACGTGTGGTATCGGTATCGAGTTCCTGTTAGAAAAGTTGTGTGACTGGTCCACACATGGTGAAAGGTACACATATAAATTTAGATAAAACTATAGAAATTAAACCCAGTGTTTGGGATTCTTATTTGACCCTGTTGGAACATTCTTATCTACATAGTTATAACACAGGTGACTTGCAGGTACTTACATGGGAGTACATGAGGAAGACAGATAGCAGAAGACTTGGAAGTTCATACCCAGGCTATCTGACGAGAACTACTTATGTCTAGATTAAGAACTACCGTATATTATCTAGGCATATGAGTCATTGATAGAAAAACAGGAAGCTTTGTCACCATGTGAACCATCCAAATATCCAAGACTGCGTCACACACAGACATAAACAAGCGTTGTGTTTACCTCTACACACCTCAGTACTTTCTGCAACTTCACTTCATACTATATTTTCAATCACACAAAATATCATCATACATTGTCATACACAGTGTGACATGTCATACACTTATCTTGTCAGCTCTCGTTAGTCCACCAAAGCAAAGTCAACACAGGAGCATGCCCTGCTTGCTCCTGTGTTGAATGAATTAATTTCAGTTTTTGTTACTTTCTTGCCTCTTCGTACTTTCGCGTGTATTATGTTATTATGAGTTATGATAATTTGTGCTGTTGTTGTTGTTAATTTGTCAGGCAAATATCAGTTTAAGCTGCTCTTAATTAAAAGATGACCCACCAAATGTCTTTCAAGAACATCTTAATAAGTGTGTCATTGCTTGAAAACATGTGGTCTTGACTCAAGGTCAATAATTTATTGTGAGGTTGAGCACTTGGCTCTCGTGTGTGTGTGTGTGTGTGTGTGTGTGTGTGTGTGTTAATGTATATAGTCTTAATACATATATGGGTTATAGTGGTCTTAAGATTAAAATAGGAGTAAATCCGTGTCACGTTCTTAATAATGTAAGCATCTTACTGTTCAAGTTCCGGGTTACATTGCTGTTATTTTGGACTCCCGAGACAATATAATCGATTTGCTATTGATTGTGAACACAACCTTTAGCGAAGTCTTGTCAACTTCCTATTAAATTAGTGAGTGCTAGAGGGTTAGTACTAGACACCCTCGCTCCTTCACCCTTTCTTCCTCATCTCCCTTCCCTCCTCGTCCTTCATACATTACTCTCCATTCCTTTACGATACACCCTCCCTTCCTTTACTATACACTCTCCCTCCCTTTACGATACAGACGTTAACTCTTAGTGTAATCTTAAAATAGTATACCAATCAATTCTCTCTCTCTCTCTCTCTCTCTCTCTCTCTCTCTCTCTCTCTCTCTCTCTCTCTCTCTCTCTCTCTCTCTCTCTCTCTCTCTCTCTCTCTCTCTCTCTCTCTCTCTCTAGGTCTAAAGCTACCCACCTCAAGCCACGGAAAAAAATATTCGAAAGCCAAATCTCCGGAAGTGTCGGTAGTTTGGTCGATGATAACGGGGTCGCGGAGATGAGTCACGTCAAGCACGTTCCCGACGCCAACGTCGACGCCGACGCTGACGTTGACGGGAACCTTCAGGCTGAATTCCCGTTACGGCCTGGGTGTATATATATATATATATATATATATATATATTGATTCTGTGGGAAAATTTTTGCTAGCCAGTGAGACAACCTGCTAACCTGCATGGCAGTCAGCTAGACAGCCTATTAACCTGCATGGCAGCCAGCCTGTCAGTCCTCATAATGACAATAGCAGTTGATGGTAGACAGGTTGCCATGTCTGTTCTCTCATCCCGCCCAACATTCCAACAATTATCACTGAGTCACTCATTTTACGAGGCTGTCTCCCAGGCTCCCACACCGGGAGCCTCACACACCCAGGCTCCCACACCGGGAGCTTCATACACCCAGGCTCCCACACCAGGAGTCTCACACTCCCAGGCTCCCTCACCAGGAGCCTCACACACCCAGGCTCCCACACCAGGAGCCTCACACTCCCAGGCTCCCACACCAGGAGCCTCACACACCCAGGCTCCCACACCAGGAGCCTCACACACCCAGGCTCCCACACCAGGAGCTTCACACACCCAGGCTCCCACACCAGGAGCCTCACACACCCAGGCTCCCACACCAGGAGCCTCACACTCCCAGGCTCCCACACCAGGAGCCTCACACACCCAGGCTTCCACACCATATACATATACAGAGGACCCTCGGTTTTCGTTGAAAATTCTTTCCAGAATGCTGTTTGAGTGCCGTTACCGAACGAATTTGTTCCCATAAGGACAAATGTAAATTAGATTAGTCATTTCAGACCCCGAAAAATACACTTACATAATTGTTCGAGTTTGGAGGTGAACGAAAACCGAGGGTTCACTGTATATATATATATAATATATATATATATATATATATATATATATATATATATATATATATATATATATATATATATATATATATATATATATATTGAATGGACGGAGACTCGAACCGTAGTTATAGTACTTCTAAAAAGTTATCTTTATTCGTGTAACAGTGTATTCTATTTTACTGAACCGGAAATCGTGATACACAGGATGTACATGAGAGAGAGAGAGAGAGAGAGAGAGAGAGAGAGAGAGAGAGAGAGAGAGAGAGAGAGAGAGAGAGAGAGAGAGAGAGAGAGAGAGGAAATCAGAAGCCGTAAAAGATATGAAATGCAACACGGGTGAGAAGGAGCAGCTGAGGGTGACGGTGGAAGAAGAAAAGGTATGTGGCAAATGAAAGGGGTAAAGATAGGAAAATAAGATGAAAAGGAAAGGATAATAAGAGGAACAAGAAAATAAAGAATAAGGAGCATAACTATGGACCAGAGTAAATGAGTAATAGTGAGGAAGACCAGAGCGGAGGTGAGACAAAGGAGGAGAAGGAGGAGGGACTGGAGAAGAAGGAGGGAGGAAGGGGGAAAGAGAATTAGAGAGGATTAAAGAAGAGAGGTGGTCAACACATGAGACAAGCGAACAGGGGAAGAGTCTTCACGGGGTAAATAAAGAAAAGAGGCACAGGAGGAGGAGGAGGAAGAAGAAGAAGAAAGAAAATGATGATAATGATGAGGAAGAGCTGAAGTAAACAAGGAAGAAGAGAGGAGTAATTAACAGAAATAATAGGTTATGAAAAGTCATGAAACTATAGGAAGAGAGATCAATACTGTTAGACAGTGTGTGTGTGTGTGTGTGTGTGTTGTGTGTGTGTGTATGTATGTGTGTGTGTGTATGTGTGTGTGTGTGTGTGTGTGTATTGGTATGTGTGTGTGTATGTATTTCTCTATAACACGTTCAGGAATTTCTCGTTGTGTTGTCACCTCTTCTAGTCTATCTACCTCTGTCTGTCTCCTTCTATCTGCCTGTCTGCGTCTGTCTGCCTCTGTCTACTTCTGTCTGACTGTCTGGCTTTCTTTGTATTTTTAGTCTGTGTTCATAGTTCAATATTTATATATTTGTTCCACATATCTGTAACTGTCTAAACGAGGTGAGAACCAGCACTCTATGTACCACCACAATCACCACTACCACCACAATCACTACCACAACCACCATAATCACCACTACCACCACAATCACTACCACAGCCACACCAATCAGAAAATGTTCACACCCAACAGTATCACTCTAGACATGATTCACTCTCCTTATGCAACTTTCTACACGGTTTCCAAACATTCTTTTCCATGATAAATATCACATTGACCTTTACTTCCATGGAGGACTGTAAATGAGCCTTGATGTCTGTGTCAGCCTTGATGTCTGTGTCAGCCTTAATGTCTGTGTCAGCCTTGATGTCTGTGTCAGCCTTAATGTCTGTGTCAGCCTTGATAGAATGATTCACTCTGTGTCGAGCTTTGTCAAATCGGGATTTGATTAAGCTCTACAGAGAGTGAAACGTTGCTTATGACAGCTGTTTCGCCCAACCAAATGCCTTATTACCATGTTTATCGACAGTTCCTGTCGACAATACACTGCACCAGCAGTGTGCTACTGCCCTACTGTATATAATAGTTACTTAGTGGGAACACCAGCAGTGTTACTTAGTTACTTAGTGGGGAAAAAGCTAGCTATGTTTTCCTGTCATAATCCATCGCACAGGATGTATTTCTAACATCGAGTGACAAAATTGTGTCAGGTTGAGAGGGGAAACTGAGGGTAAAAATGAGAGGTGAGGGAACATTTCATGAGGGACGCTGAAAATGTTTGGGTATTTTAAGGAGAGAAAAGGAGCAATACTTGAGAAATAGAACGTGAGATGGTAACATTTAACATTAAAACAAGTATGAAAATTTCTTAGTTTAGGATAGAGAGAGAGATAAAGGGGGCGGGGGAGAGACAGTAAAGTGAAAATGACGGGTGGAAAATGAGTGTTATGAATGCTGGAGTTGGGGGAAATGCAAAAGGTGAGACGGAGAGGAAATTGTGAAAAGATTTTGTTTCCCGTCATACGAGAAGGAAAAGAAGCGAGGGAGGATATGGTTACCAGAGAGGGAGAAAGAAAGGCGGAGAGAGAGAGAGAGAGAGAGAGAGAGAGAGAGAGAGAGAGAGAGAGAAATTTAGTTGGTGCTTACATCATTGAAACAACTGGTAAATCTACACAAACACGCACACACATGACCTTCACTTATCACAAAAGATCTCACAAAACATTCATCATCTGAGAAAGATTTTTTTTCCTAGTGATTTTGGCTTTTTACGACGTATTTTATAACCATAAAAGCCAGTAAGTGAGAGAGAATTTTGTTTATACTTTTCAATACGTAGCAAAGGAAATGTGTATTGTTTTGATTTGTATAGATTGATTTTTCTTAAAATATAATTTTAAGAAATGTTGAAGAAATCTTAAGAAATGTTGAAGAAATCTTAAGAAATGTTGAAGAAATCTTAAGAAATGTTGAAGAAATCTTAAGAAATGTTGAAGAAATCATAAAAAATGTTGAAGAAATATTAAGAAGTGTTAAAGAAATGTTACTCTTTTAAAACAGTGAAAGGAATTAGTGAATGAGAGAAAGGAAAGATTAGTAAAGGATGTTTGATGAATATAAAATGAATAGTGATAAATGAAGATTAGTGAATAATGAAAAAAAATATGAGGAATGATGGTAAAGTTATCGTGGGAAGTAATGAGGATGATTGTTGAGGAATAATAAGGCACAATACCGTGACGGACACAATTCACAAATAACTCGCACATAGAATGATTGTGTTGTTCCTCTGAGTGACGTCATCAGCAATAATAATGAAACCACTGGTGGCGAAACGTTCTTTTAAATAAATGTCCTGAACAGTACGCAAATGTCCTTTTCCACAGCTTCTCGGTATCTTCATACCATTTACTACCATTTGATAAGGTCCAGTAGGCCTTCTGCAGTGTTCTTCTGTTCTCACGTTCTTAACGTGAGTGACGTGAGATTGAATATTATTAGCTAAGCAAACGTCCGTAGGTCACCTGCAGTGAGCCTTCACCTGTCTCTTTGTTATGGTTAAATTAATCTTAATTCAGTAAATTAAAAGCCTTTTTTTGGGTAAAAAAATACATAAAAATATATTCATACACTTAGCTAAAGGACAAAAAAAAAGATATCACGATTTCTCCTTGAATATTCACACCCACACCCACACCCTAACCCCAACCCCACACCACCCAACACCTCATCCACCCCAACTCAGTCTATCAAACTGGGTTCCGGGATTGGACCAGCAGTCCTTGAATAAACAAGACGTAACAGCTTCTCCTAAATTACCAAGAAGAAACTTCACTTCCAATCTTTCATAAGTGAAGAATTGATTACAACTTTTCAAATATCTCAGTAACTAACACAAGACATGGAAATTATACTTTTCTTTCTGAGCTAGTTGGTTTTTAATTTATATTTACCTTGAAGTTGCCTTCTGAAAAGAAGTGTTTTTTGATGAATGTATATATTTCTATGATTTTCGTGCGTGATCAAAATTTAACCTTCCTATTGGTACCTCTTACATCACTCTCTCTTAGTACAGCAACACAAGCCTCCCTCCATGCTGTTATTGTAGCAACACAAGCCTCACATATCGTTGGTGTTGTAGCAACACAAGCTTCACATATCGTTGGTGTTGTAGCAACACAAGCCTCACATATCGTTGGTGTTGTAGCAACACAAGCTTCACATAGCGTTGGTGTTGTAGCAACACAAGCCTCACTCCATGCTGTTATTGTAGCAACACAGGCCTCACTCCATGCTGTTATTGTAGCAACACAGGCCTCACTCCATGCTGTTATTGTAGCAACACAAGCCTCACACAATATTGTTGTTGTAGCAACACAGGTCTCACTCCATGCTGTTATTGTAGCAACACAGGCCTCACTCCATGCTGTTATTGTAGCAACACAAGCCTCACACAATATTGTTATTGTAGCAACACAAGCCTCACTCCATGCTGTTATTGTAGCAACACAAGCCTCACTCCATGCTGTTATTGTAGCAACACAGGCCTCACTCCATGCTGTTATTGTAGCAACACAGGCCTCACTCCATGCTGTTATTGTAGCAACACAAGCCTCACACAATATTGTTGTTGTAGCAACACAGGTCTCACTCCATGCTGTTATTGTAGCAACACAGGCCTCACTCCATGCTGTTATTGTAGCAACACAAGCCTCACACAATATTGTTATTGTAGCAACACAAGCCTCACTCCATGCTGTTATTGTAGCAACACAAGCCTCACTCCATGCTGTTATTGTAGCAACACAGGCCTCACTCCATGCTGTTATTGTAGCAACACAAGCCTCACTCCATGCTGTTATTGTAGCAACACAAGCCTCACTCCATGCTGTTATTGTAGCAACACAGGCCTCACTCCATGCTGTTATTGTAGCAACACAGGCCTCACTCCATGCTGTTATTGTAGCAACACAGGCCTCACTCAATGCTGTTATTGCAGCATTATTCCCTCTCGTTCATGCACCTCTCGTGATTCCATGACACCAATTGCATCGTAAATCCCCAATAAGCATTGTGACCCGGCAAACATCACACCCATTCAGTCCGCTACAGCAACAGAGCGCTCCAGCTTACTATCTCCAGTAAAGTGCAGTTTCCCTTGGCTGTGTCACTGGACTTTCGACCATGTGGGTGCAGGCGTGTAGCAGCTTCATGACTCCAAATGCCTGTTGATTCGAGAAGGCTTTAGCCAGCATCAGCCATTATCAGTTAGAGTCAATGTATCAGAACATGTGGACGGTGACGTGACTTCAGACTCAGGCAGTGACTCATCTCTCACAAAGGAAAAGTGTTTCTCATACAGGGAGAGTATGTTTCTCATAGGCCATGTCTGTTTCTCACAGGCCATGTCTGTTTATCACAGGCCATGTCTGTTTCTCACAGGCCATGTCTGTTTATCACAGGCCATGTCTGTTTCTCACAGGCCATGTCTGTTTATCACAGGCTATGTCTGTTTCTCACAGGCCATGTCTGTTTCTCACAGCATCCTGCATCTCTTACTGCAGCAGTGAGGGTGTGATTTGAACTTGCCTAGCATGGGCCAGTAGGCCTGCAACAGTGCTCCTCCTTAGGTTCTTACACAGGGTCATTTATCTCTCACGGTCTGTTTATCTCTCACGGGGTGAGTCTCGCACAGGGTGAGACTGTTTCGCACCATCCTGCATCTCTCACAGAGCGAACCTGTAACTCACAGCATCTTTCATCTCTCACACTCATGTATCTGCCATTCATAAAAAGAGGTATTATGATAGCCAAGTGGATTAATCTCATAAGTATCCTTATATGAGTTTCCAGCGGTCGACCAAGAAAATAATCTTTACCGATTCTTGGGTCTGTAGAGCCGATCATATCAACTCTTAAAACTTTGGAGGATGATTCAAGAAACCGTAATGAATGAATCGTAATGGATGAATTTTATTGTAGCCAGCTGGCCCAGTGGCTAACGCATCGGTCTAGAGTTTTACGACTCTCTCACCGCGAGTTCAATCCTCGCCCGTACCGGGGTCTGTGGAGGATGTTCTCCTCATCCATCTCTTCTTAGATGTCCTTCAAAGGACGTTGCGGCTTCGTGCCAGGCTGTTTCTTGGAGTCGAGGAGTTTAGGTCTCCAGTAAGGTTTTAGAGATTAATTTCAATCATTAGAGCAAAAAGTAATGAGAGAAGACATGATTATAATATGGAAGATGCTGTACACAGTTTGAGGGTAGTGCACGTGGGGGACATACTAGAGGAGAGTTGAGTGTGTGGAACATACTGAGAGGATATTGTATGGAACACACTAAGAGAGGACATTGTATGGAACACACTAAGAGAGGACATTGTATGGAACATACTAAGAGAGGGAAGTCATCACACTTCTAAAATATTTTTTGAAGAGCGAGTTCAAGAGCTGTAGCTTAATCTTAGTAAATGAGAACATATGCACACACACACACACACACACACACACACACACACACACATACAAACACACACACATCTGTTAATTACACACATAAGTACAGTATGCCCTTGAACGTACACGTAACTCCCAACCCACAGAGGGGGAGTGGAGGAAGGGGGAAAGATGGAGGGAAGGGAGGAAGGTAGAGAGAGGGAAGGGAAGAGGGAATGCATGGGAGAAGGAGCCTAGGGAAGGGGAAAGAAGCATCAGAGTGGTAACTCGAGGAAGGAGAAAGGAGAGTTAAAAAAAAAGACTGGGGAAGGGGGTGCAAAGTAGAGGTGGAGGGGGAGGTAGAGGGGAGGTGGAGGGGGAGGTGGAGGGGAAGTTGAGATGGAGGGAGAGGTAATGGGGAGGTGAATGTGGAGGGGAGGTTGAGGAGGAGGAAGAGGAAATGGGGAGGTGAATGTGGAGGGGGAGGTGGAGGTGGGAGGGGGGCGTTAGTTATTACACAACACAATACACTCCGAAGCTGTTTTCTGGTGATATACTGAGCAGTGCAGAAAGCGCTGGACGCAGAGACTGACATGACACGCAACACCATCATACAGACAGCTGGTATAACATGCACTTTACTGCAGATCAAAAGCATAATACCAACAAACTGATGACTGAAGATACCCAGGTGTTGCACATGTGTCTTAGTCATCAACATGAATTTTCTCAATAGTTCTGCAGGAGATGACAAGGAATATGATACTGGAAAACTTGCAAATGAGAGTGCAATGAGAGTCATAGAGATTAAATAAAAATGGGATGAGTGGATTGCATCTTCTTAGACCGCCAAAAAAAATTATATAAGTCTAAGCCGGAGATTAATGGAGGAACTAAAAAAAAAAAAAAACAGAGGTAGGATAAGACCTCTTTGTCTGTAAAATTGATCTGTGTAAAAAAATTATATAAAGAATCGGTTTTAGTCCCAAGGTTGTCTAGAAGTGGGAAGATTTGGAAGAGGCAGTGGTGGAGGCAACCTTAATACATAGCTTCAGGAGTAGACATGATACGAACCGGAAGACCAGAAATTAGTGATTCCGATCAAAGTGGTCTATGAGGAGGGGCCAGGAGCTAAGTATCTGCCCCTTTGCAACAATATATTTTTGAGAACTCACACACACACACGACCAGAGAAGAGGCGGGGCCAGGGGCTGTGTCTCGACCTCTTCTACCACAAATAGGTGAGTACACACACACACACACACACACACACACACACACACACCAGACCATTTAAACAGAGCTCTCTCTAATTACAACTAAAACATTCAGAGTAATTTACACTACTTCAGCTTAAGCTTTGAAAGTCAGGCTTACCGCTTTTTATAACAGTTTATCACAGTTTCCATAACAGCGACCCTGAGCACACTCCTCCAGCCTGTGTTAAGATTTCACACTGTGCCTTGACAACATGCCAGCAAAAACAGTTTAATATAACGCCGAGGGCAACAAGATGATGTATTTTCAGATTCTAGTTTCTTTTGTTTTACTATTATTATTATTATTATTATTATTATTATTATTATTATTATTATTATTATTATTATTATTATTATTTGTTATTATCATCATCGGTTCTACTACTATTAATATTCTTATTGACATTATTAGTATTACTACTACTACTACTACCACTACCACTACTACTACTACTACTACTACTACTACTACTACTACTACTACTACTACTACTGTTACTACTACCACTACTACTACTACTACTACTACTACTACCACTACTACTACTACTACTACTACTAACCACTACTAATACTACTACTACTACTACTACTACTACCACTACTACTACTACTACTACTACTACTACTACTACTACCACTGTAGTTCGTCTGTAATTGTAGAACTAAAAGAATTTTACAATATTTAGCCATCAAAATTTAATTTTTTTTAAATATACACAGAGAAGTGAATATCTCTCAGTGTATATACCATGAGAGACTAATTTCTTAGTATTTACACACAGAGAAGTAAATATCTCTCAGTGTATATACCATGAGAGAATAATTTCTCAGTATTTACAAACAGAGAAGTAAATATCTCTCAGTGTATATACAATGAGAGACTAATTTCTCAGTATTTACACACAGATAAGTGAATATCTCTCAGTGTATACACAATGAGAGACTAATTTCTCAGTATTTAAACACAAAGAAGTAATATATATACTGTGAGCTAACTTTAATAATTATTTTGGGAATTAAAATATTCTTATCGGGTGGTTTAAAGATAGCTTTTATTATCATATTTATTGAGAAGCTCTAAACCCGCATGGATCACGCAACGCCTGGGGAATGGGAGCAATCATGTTTAAGACAAGGGTGTGGAGAATCAGTACAATTTCCCTGGATCAAGAGCCCTTCACCGGCATCACGAGGTGGGAACCCTGGAGCTGGAGCTCAGCTTTCACCAACGCAGTGGGGAAAGTGACCGTCAAGCTTGTAATCTGACGTCAAGCTTGAAGTCTGATGATTGTATTCAGCCACGCTTAGTGCTTGTGGTTGTGTGTGTGTGTGTGTGTGTGTGTGTGTGTGTGTGTGTGTGTGTGTGTGTGTGTGTGTGTGTGTGGAGTGAGGGAGAGGAGGGATAGAGAAAGAGAGAACAGCAACAATAGTTAAAAGTGTTTAAATATATAGTTAGGATAGGTTTTTAAATGAGCTAACACACACACACACACACACACACACACACACACACACACACACACACACACACACACACACACACACACACACACACACAACTAACACACTCAAAATCACGTACACAAGTGCAACCTGCTCTTCTTTCTCCCTTGCACCTCACCAACCACCCCCTCCCTTCACATCCCTTCCCTTCCCCCCTAACCGCAACCTCATCACCCCCTCCCTCCTCACTCCACACCCCCAAATAAGAGAGTGAAGCAGGTGGAAGCTACCTGACAGACCGTAATAACAATTATTATGTAGATAATAATAACAACAACAAAAGCAATAAGACTACTACTACTATTAATAATAATAATAATAATAATAATAATAATAATAATAATAATAATAATATTATTATTATTAATTCACAATGCAATTCAGATATGATTAACATAATTGTTGAGGTGGTAACGTATCATAGTTCACAACCGAAGGGCGCAGGTTCAGTCCAGGGCAAGGAGGGACGTATGAGCATGTCTCCTAACACCTGCATGAGTTGAGGCTTGCTACGCGCACACACACACACACACACACACACACACACACACACACACACACACACACACACACACACACAAACACACACACACACACACACACACACACACAAACAAGTAACCAACGCATCACAGGACAAGTGTCTGTAGACAAGTGACTTAGCTAACTGATAACACACACACACAGCCTCCTAACACGCACATACACAGCCTCGTAACACGCACATACACAGCCTCGTAACACGCACATACACAGCCTCGTAACACGCACATACACAGCCTCGTAACACGCACATACACAAACAAATAACACACAACAGGCCAAGTGTCTATCGATGAGTGCCTTTTACGAGTGATAACACACACACACACACACACACACACACGGGGTCAGGAGCTATGAATTGACTCCTGCAACCACAATTAGGTGAGTACATACACACACACTTGCCACGTTTGTGAAACTAATAAATAAGATTAGTAGCTATGAAAATTAAATAGAAAAATAGGCTAAATGGTGACACAGTTTCACAGTCAGGTACGACAACAATATTTTTTGAAGGAAAACCTAACTTTCATCAGATGATGTCCGAGAACCAAAAGGTTCTTCCACTATTCTCCTCTATTTTCCACTACACCGTAAGACAATAAAAGAGAGATAGAGAACAATAGATTAAGAGGAGAAAGATGGGATCTGTCACTCTCGTGATCTCCCTCTGAATCTCGGATATAAATGGTTTAATTCCGTATACTTCAGGTCTAAGACCGGAGAGGACGTATAACGTCCGTGAGGTCTGAAAGAGGATTTACAACGGCACGGGCTACTGTTGTGGGGATTTACAACGATACGAATTACTGTTGTGGAGATTTACAAGGTCACGGATTACTGTCGTGGGGATTTCAACGACACGGCTTACTGTTATTGTGATTTACAGCTATAGGGCTTACTGCTGTAGGGATTTACAACGGCACGGATTACTGTTGTGGAGATTTACAATGATGCATCTTACTGTTGTGGGGATAACAGCTCTTTTCCTGTTGATGAGTTGAGTTAAGATAACAGTTTTTAGTCTGTAAATTAAACTGCATAAAAATATGTATATACTGTCTATCCCTCCGTTAGGAATGGCCTAGTTTACCTTTATTGAAGACCAAATTATAGTGAAATTATTTTTATAAAATGTAATTCGTCAAATATATTATGTAATATTAGTGAGTTAATGTAACTAGACTCAGTGCTAACATTAAATGTTAAATATAATTTAACATTTAGAAAATTATGTACATGATAAGCAGCCGAAACTCATACAGTTTTAGTTGAATTATATATAGTAATGTGTCAGGCGTAGGGTATATACACGGAAAGGCGTATAACTCTCAGCGTATATATGCTGAGAATGTATTATAATCCCTATTTTAGGAATGGAAGTATTTTTGATTGGTGGTGAACAGGTGACATGAAGCTCTAATGACCCTCGTGCAGTCGACAGGCTTTAAACCCCATTAGAAGTGAGTAATGATAACAACAACAGCACCAACGGGAACAATAATAATAATAATAGAAATAATAATAATAAAAGTAATGATAATAATTATAATGTGCCAATCTTAAACTATACTCTTTTTCCATTTCAGGTGAGAGGAGAAGTTCTTGCGGGTGAAGAGATAAACTCAGTAAGTATGATTATATAATAGACTAAGACTTCTTGACCAGTGTGGAAGGCAAAAATCCCCCTTGGAGAATTCGTCTTGCAATTCCTCTTCTGTCCTTCCATTGTTAGGTTTAAAAGAAGGTCTCTATAGAGGACAAAAATAAAAATTTACTGCAATTTCTCTCGATTTGTAAAAAATAAAAATGTCAAAGCTTTCTCTATTACTTTAATTTTTTTTTTTTGCATATTTTAAGGTGTATATAAATTTGTGTCAGAAGAATGTACTGTAGAGTCAACTCTGAGATATGAAATGGTATTTTAAACTTAATTTTTTTGGAAGGAACTGAAAATTCTTATATAATGAAGAAGTAAAAAATCTCAGCAGCTTCCTTGAGGGTAATAAAAATTATTTTTTTTGGGGGGGAAGAGAGAGAGAGAGAGAGAACAAAGGGTATCTATTGAGAAGATCTATCTGCTTCAACTTAGAAGAAAGGTTATCAGGTATTATCTAAGTATCTGAATGAGGAATACTCAAAGAGAAGGCTCGGAGATAGAGAGAAAGAGAGAGAGAGGAGAAGAGGGCAGAAAATGAGGAAAAATGGATGAAAATAACGAAAATGTTTAATACACAAACACACACAGACGGGAGAGACTTGAAATTACGTTGTCTCTTCACTAGAATGAATAAGTCATATCTTTTTACACGGTGCTGGAGTCTGCTACGGCTGGTCCAGTCAGGACTCCATTGAGAGAATATTTCTCTCTTTTGCAAGAAAGTTGGTCTTCATTTGGCTATGAATAGCAGGAGGGAAATTGGAAAGCAGATGAGTTTCAGAAGAGTGGTGTTGCTGGGTGTTGACGTGGTGTGGATGTGTTCCAGCTCCTGGGTGTTGACGTGGTGTGGATGTTGATGAACTCCAGCTCATGGACTATATATATATAATAAATATTATATATATATATATATATATATATATATATATATATATATATATATATATATATATACTGTACTGTAACATTTCGCTCTAAGGAAAGTTATTTTAGAAGCTCTTCTTTGAGCGAAACGTTGTTCCAGTAAAGTCTTGTTTCTTTTGAGTGTATCTTTTGCCCTTGCCTTTACTGTGTCTTTCTCTCTGTCATTCTACTTTGCCCATACTCTCAATCTGTGAATTTCTTTACTTATCGATGACGCATCTGGGTGTTCTACCTGTGTGTCCGCTCATCCTGGTCTTACCCATGTTGAATAGCGTCTATGTGTCCGCTCATCCTGGTCTTACCCATGTTGAATAGCGTCTATGTGTCCGCTCATCCTGGTCTTACCTATGTTGAATAGCGTCTATGTGTCCGCTCATCCTGGTCTTACCCATGTTGAATAGCGTCTATGTGTCCGCTCATCCTGGTCTTACCCATGTTGAATAGCGTCTATGTGTTCTGTGTCTATATTCCTGAGGTGTTATCACACCGCGTGATCTTTAATTTTCTACTGTGTGGTATGGAAGAGCCTCGGTCATAGGACCAAAATTTTTAGTTAGAGGGGCTTCACATGGCTAAGACCCGCGTCAGGAAATATTTGTCCTGTTTACTCATGGATAAAATACTGCCACCGGAGTAGTATTTTGTATGTTGTTATTATATATCCTCTTGTTATGTTCTCTGCTTTCTCTTTTCATAAATGGAAGAAGTGTTGCATTAAGAAGGCAAATAAATGCCGGTAATTTCAGGGAAATAGTCACGAATGAATTCACATTATTGAAGATATTTCGGCCCTTGGACCCAGATCACTTCGAGTGATTTGAAGTAATCAAAGTCCTAACACGGAAACGTTTTCATTGAAGGTGTCCTAAGTGAATGCACCGATGTCCATTTTCCTCAATTATATACCATGTCCGCAAGCTTTCCAAAATAATCTTAAAAGTCGCAAGCATCACACATTTCACAAAACACAACTTCCTAAAACGTTTTTCAACACAGATCCTGCAATCATTTCTAGACCCAGAGTCCAACTACACACACATCTCTGTTCCCTAACTGATCCTATGTTACCGGGTTTCTCAAAGGCATTCGATAGAATTTACAAGGGAAGGGTGTTAGAGATGATACAAGCTCATGGACTATCGTGTAAAATATTTTGACGGGTAAAACAATGGCTAGGAGAAGTAGAGAATGAGAGAAGACCATATGGTAGGTGACGAAGGAAGATAGGCAGGGAAGTACCGGTTTTTGGGCGAACGTCCAAGAGACAAACGGGAGTTCTAGATGAAGGTCTTTTGTGACCTCTTATTATAATACACATTAACACCCAGAGAGATTAAAAATCAATTAGTGATAAGTTAGAATAGACTAATTTCGAGAAAGTTTCAGCTTATAGCTCAGTATCACTGAAAAAAGCAATTTGAAATAAATCCTCACGTTATATAGGGATTTACGAAAACTTACAAAGCGGATAGAAGATTGCTCACTTTTCATATTTTCTATGTGAATTCTGGAAATCCTCAGAAATCTGGTAAATGTTTCTCTGTATTACATTATTGTGCAAATATTCACGTCTTTACTCGCAAGAAGGATGAAAATTCAAGAACCTTTTCTTTGAAAAACCTTTTCACAAACAGGAAGGCTTTTTAAAATCCTTTTCTCGTGTAGGGGGTCTTTTAAATGCTCAATAATGGAGTAATATTTTAAAACCTTTCTAAAGCAGGAGAACGTATCAAAAAGTATTTGACAAACAAAGGAATTGTTTAAAATATTTTCACAAATAAAAGATCATTTCGAAAGCCTATTGCCACGCAAGGGTTTATTTAAAAACCCTTTCACAGGGGAGCCTTTCTAGGCCTACCTGCCCAACCTGGATATCTTCCAAATGCCTTGTCACAAGCAAAGAGGACTTTTCAAACTCTTTTCACATGCGGAAGGGCTTTTCAAAATCTACTGCTTTGGAAGGGTATCTTTTAAATACCTTATCACAAGCAAGGAGGACCTTTTCAAAGCCTTGGGAGCAGTCTCATCGCGTGAAGGTCCCACCGCAACAAGGTCAGGTGGCCGACAGGTGAATAAAAGTGAATGCTCACCATAACTCATGCATATAACACTATCTTCCCGGCAACTCGTGAGTCACCATCTTCTTCGCCCCATCGTAAAACGGAATAACACGACGTCAAGGGCCATTATTCTACCCACTATTATGCAAATGTCGACCATAACGGAGAGAAGGAGTTTGCGTGCCGCCCCACCTTCACAAGTTTCCGCTGAAGATGTAAAGAGAATCATCTTTGGCGTCTTGAGATGTGCGGGGAGGGGGAGACCGCTAATGATAAGGAAGAGGGGGAAGAGCAGGAGGAGGAAGAAGAGGAGGAGTAAGAGAAGAATGCGAAGAGTCTTTACCTGTAATATACCTGTAATCGATTTCTATCGTCTTTCTATCCTACCAATACAGCCTTTGGCTAAGACTCCTCGTTAAGTGCCTGTTCATCCAGGCTGTTGTTGTTAGCTGCCGGCTGGCTCACTTAACCAATCACAGCCTGGTTGATCCGTCACTCGACAGAGATAGTGATCCAGTTTCCTCTTGAGAGCTTCTTCATTTGTAATGGCAATATATGATATGTGTGTGTGAGACAGACAGACAGAGACAGACAGACAGACAGAGACAGACAGACAGCCAAAGAGAAAGCAAAATTTACTCCTTATATAGAAATAAACATTTTTTATGGTCCCCCTTTAGATAATGTTTATGTATAGCAGAATGTTTATATACAGAAAATGTTTATGCACCATAGAATGTGTATACACGAGAGAATGTATATATACAGAGGGATGCTGGAGTATGGGCAGTGCACGTTATATGGTAAGCTAAAAATAGTTTGTGGCACCTCACTCATAGTGTCAGGGAAGAGCATGGCACCATGAACCACCATGGTCTTAGCTACCATGGTTGTTATGGATATATATATATATATATATATATATATATATATATATATATATATATATATATATATATCAAAGATCACAGTAATCAGGTGATATCAGAATATCAAGACAACACTATGAAATGAGGAATCAAGCGCTGTGACTACACATTATCAAGGAACTATATAATAATATATATATATATATATATATATATATATAATATATATATATATATATATATATATATATATATATATATATATATATATATATATATATATATACACTATATATCATTCTTATTCTATACTATGAGTGATAAGCGAAACTTACGTTTTAGTTACAGTTATATCCTCAATATTATAGTTAGCAAGTTAACACTATCCTCAGTATTATGGTTAACAAGTTAATACTATTCTTAAAGTTATAGTTAACAAGTTAACTCTATCTTCAGAGTTATAGACAACAAGTTAACACTGTATTCATCGTTATCATTAACAGGTTAGCACCATCCTCAGAGTTATAGATAACAAGTTAACACTATATTCATTGTTATATTAAACGTATTAACACTATCCTCAGTGCCTTAGAGTTCAGGTAACTTAGTTATAATCAAGTTACATAAAGTTTAAATTTTACGAGGATCTTCATTACGGTTAAAGTGGATAGAGGGCGGGGAAATTTCTGACCAACCTAAGTAAAAATGTGGATTATACTGTATTTTACGACACACTAAACCCGTGTGGGCTCGTCATTCCCATGGTAGGTTTTCAGTTTTATGAGTTTTGATCACTAGTGTGGGTTCTGTATCCCGTTATTATAATAATATCAGTTATAATTGTGTCGGTATGCAGTACCGAGAAGTAGTTAAGAAACACTGATCTAGGATCATGGGGCTGAACAATTATCAGAGCTGTGGGACTGATAACCTCGAAATTAGTTCTTGAAGGCTAAGGGACTGACCACCTCAAAAATATTTCTTTAAGGCTAAGAGACCGACTACCCTTCAAAGCTAAGGGACTGACTACCCTTCAAAGCTAAGGGACTGACTACCCTTCAAAGCTAAGGGACTGACTGCCTGAAAAATATTTCTTAAACCTTGTGATGTGCTTCAAGGGAGAGAATTGTAACACAGTGGCTGATGGTTTAAGAAAAGAAGAACAGCGTGATGCTTATATAACCCTGAGTTGGTTTGTGTTTTATGTTCGTCACGGCGTTGATTTTATGTGGGATTTACTTTAGTCGGCGGTGGTTTAATCAGGGGAGAAAAAATCGTCGACCCGTCTGGTTGGGGAATCGTGATAGGCCTGTAAATTATGAAGTGTGCTCTCTCTCTCTCTCTCTCTATCTCTCTTCTCTCTCTCTCTCTCTCTCTCTCTCTTTCTCTTCTCTCTCTACTACTACTCTACTCTACTCTCCTCTCCTACTCTCTCATTACTACTACTACTACTACCACTACCACTACTACCACTATTACTACTACTTCTACCACTACCACCATTACTACTATCTCCACTCACCATCTACTACTACTACTACCACTACTACTACTACTACTACTACTACTACTACTACTACTACTACTACTACTACTACTACTACCACCACTACTACCACTACTACTACTACTACTACTACTACTACTACCACTACTACCACTACTACTACTACTACTACTACTACTACTACTACCACCACTACCAATACTACTATTACTACTGCTATACTACTACTGTCTCTCCGTCTATCAACGCTTCTTAAGCACCTTCTGCTTCTTTAAGGAAGACTAGAACACTAGTAAATATAATCGTCTTGATGACAGTCCTTGTGGTATAGAATCATTACACAATAATGAGAGCATCTCTCTCGCTCTTCTGAAGCATGCGATACCACAAGAGGACTAGAGAATGTTTCCAGAGTACAAGAGCATCAAGAGTACAAGAGGTAGCATCAAGAGTACTAGAAGCTGTGGCAAGTACTTGGGGGAGCAGTGAGAGTTTTTTCTTACGTAAACTCCTACAGAGACAAGTTGTCTATTCACGGTACATGGATTGAAAAAAGTACTAATTAATTCATTTACATCCAGTCTTTCCAGTCTTTCCAATCCAGCCACCCGAGTAAGGATAATTTCTCCAATCTCATTACAAGGATTGAAGAACCTTTACCAGTCAATCAATTCACATCCAATCAATATCAAGGATTGACAAATTATTTTCCACTCCATTAATATCATTCATATCCATTCCATCAGACCCATTGAGATTGCAAGATATGTCTCTATTACCTTTCTTCTATATTTGTGCACCAGCTGGGTGTATACTGGAAGCTGGTGAAGATATAGCTATACTCTTCAAGCTATAATAACAAGAAATAACTAATGGAAATAGTCTTGACTGATTTAACAACAAGAACTCTCTCTCTAGACTATTTAGGTTACTCATGCAGAATCGAAAACCATTCCCACTGACTAGAATCTTGTACATTTGTTACAAGAGTATTTGAAGAGGATTTGATACGCTACCAGCATCAAAGAGGAAGTGATCCTCTTACTTACACAAACATGATATTTTTCTGTCTCCCTCTGAGAACTTCAGAGAAATTCTGCGGTTTCGGCAGCAGCAGCAACGGCAGGAACAGCAGAAGCAACAGCAGTAGCAGCAACAAGAGCAGCGCCAGTCGTAGTAACAGCACCCGTAGTACCAACAGCAACAACAATTTCAACAGTAGCAGTGCCGGTAGTAGCAACAGCAGCAGCACTAACAGCAATCGGAGCAGTCAAATTTGCAACAATAGAAGCAGGAGTAGCAGCAGTCACAACAGTAGCAACAGCAGTAGCAACGTCAGCACCAGCAACGTGATGAGTAGCAGCAGCAGCGCTAGCAGCAAAAAAAAAAAAAAAAAAAAAAAACAGCCACTTTAGCAGAAGTTGCAATAGCAGGAAGTTCAACAGCTGCAGCAGCACCAGCATCCACAGCACTATCAGCAAGAAAATCAGCCACAATAGCCGCAGCAGAAGCAGAAGTAGCAGCAGCAACAGCAGTATCAGTAGAATCATTTCTCCTATTTATCCTAACAGTCTCCTGGCTTCCTGTGTAGTTCAAGTTAAGGAAATTTCTGTGGCGGTATTCAGGCATCATCCTCTCTACCGCAGGTCTCCTGGCCCTGTCTCCAGCTTCCTCTGTTGTCTTCAACGCGGAAGCTCATTATACGCCTGTCTTCCGAACGGAAGCTCCTTTGATTTCTGTCTTCCTGGAAGCAGTTTCGCTGCCTCCTGTCTTTCCGGAGGTAGTTAGGTTCCTATCTTCACTGTGACAGTTACTTGGGTTCCTGTCTTCAGTGTGGTAGTTAGGTTCCTATCTTCACGGTGACAGTTACTTGGGTTCCTGTATTCTGTGGGATAGGTTCCTATCTTCACGGTTCCTATCTACACTGTGGTACTTAGATCCATATTTTCACCGTGGTAGTTCCTCACTGTTCCTATTTTAAGTGTGGCAGTTCCTAAGGTTTATTTTCCTAGTGGTATTTCCTTCAATTGCAGCCTTACTTGAACCAATACTTCTGGTTTATGTATTGTCATCTAGTCTCCAGTGTTGCAAGAGACCCTCGTTCAGTGTTGCAGGAAGCTCTCCACCAGTGTTGCAAGAGACCCTCGTCCAGTGTTGCAGGAAGCTCTCCACCAGTGTTGCAAGAGACCCTCGTCCAGTGTTGCAGGAAGCTCTCCACCAGTGTTGCAATAGGTTCTGTACCAGTGTTGCAGAAAATTCTTCTTCAGGGCGTCCCGGGATAATATTTCTCTGTCGTTCCAGCACCTGCCGGCTTCTTCGGCGAAGAAAACTGATCTCTCTCTCTCTCTCTCTCTCTTCTCTCTCTCTCTCTCTCTCTCTCTCTCTCTCTCTCTCTCTCTCTCTCTCACCAGCAGCTACTGCATTAGCTCCTTCTGCATGCAAATCATCAAAGCTTTTACCTTTGCCTTCCTCGATACACAGTTGAGTGCGTGGCATCAATCGACTTTCCACGAGACTCTCTGAGTACGTTGTACCGTTGTATATGTCACTGCTCTCCGACATCAATACAGCTACGTAGCGTCTCTGTCTCGCTATCAATGGAAGGAGGATCGAGTATCAAGGCAACCCAATTCCATGCTTTTTTGTGCTAACTGCTAAATGATTAGCCTCTTGCTGGCCGATGAATTATTAGAGTTAAATATGGCTGGTGATTGGCTGAGACGAGTGTTTATGGAGCCATTAAGTCCTGTGTCGTTTACCGACAGATCACTTGTACCTACACTTATTGTTGATAGTTACACATGTTTTTGGTAGTTATTCTTGTCGATGATAGTTACAATTTTTTCTGGGAGTTAGTACATCTTCACACTAACCTCCATGCAATTACACATCATTAATCCTCATTACTGGATCATTAGGTCGATACTGAGGGTGTTATTATAGTCATTTAGAGCTAAAATGCCAGTAGTCGGCATCTTCAGTGACTTGTGTGACTAGTTCACCTACTATCGTAGAGATCGTTCAATTTTGTTAGTTTTCTCATTGTTTTCATCACAATATGTCTGATTTTTACTCAGGTTTCAAGATTTGAAGAAAGGTTGTCAGTCCCTCAGCCTAAAATAGAGGCTTGCGGACAGACCTTATATACCGGAGCAGAAGTGAAATGTAGCAGCTGGAGGTGACATCGCAGGTGAGCGGGGCTCACTAGTGGAAGTACATTAAAGAAGACTTAGAGGGACCTAGAACGTGCGGATTTTCATTTATTATCAGACCGTTACTTAATGTTTTAGCATCTTCATGGAAGAATTAGCGTCAGAAATGCATCAAATGTATAAAACATCGTTCTATTGTTTTTGGTAGCTTGAGTTTGGCATTACAGGAAATATATAGATACTGTAAAGATCTGATTGTTGATTGGGTTAATGGGACTTATTACCTATCGAATACACTAGGGTCGTTAAGGCACCACCAGTCGAGAATAGTTAAATCCATAAAAAAATATGGATTAAAGTAAACTTAGCATATATATGTTGAGAGAAATGCACCTCTTAGTGAATATACTGTAATAAATAGCGAGTGATAATTATAGCTATACCAATGTTTGTAGTGATTTACAGTGTATATAACTCTATATATCTTACTGGCTGGGTAGCAAGACTGTTTATCGCTAGGTATAGCAAGTTCAGCAATATCGTCAGGTTTACGCTATATCGAGGTGGTCGGTGCAGCGAGGGCAGTGTTAATGGAAATACCGTGTCACTCACACGAGGCATGACGGAATACATTCCTCTCTCATAAAAGCCGTTCAGAGAAAATGAAAAATCTTGTATCTTTTTTGAGTCGATCCAATACACATCACCTAAGTTTCTCAGCGGTAGTAAATGTTTACCTCAGAATGTTGTCAACTGGATGTTTTATTATTGTTGTTGTAGTAGTAGTAGTAGTAGTAGTAGTAGTAGTAGTAGTAGCAGCAGCAGCAGTAGTAGTAATAGTAGTTGTAGAAGTAGTAGTAGTAGCAGCAGCAGTATTAGTATCAGTAGTATAGTAGTAGTAGAAGCAGTATTAGTATGAGTAGTAATAGTAGTAGCAGTAGTAGTAATAGTAGCTGTAGTAGTAGTAATAATAGTAGTAGTAGTAGCAGTAGTAGAGGTAGTAGCAGAAATAGCAGTATACGCACAATCGGGGGACGCTGCCTCCATCTCATAATAGTCTCCAGATAACCTTCAGGTACAAATCCTTTTTTTCTAAATTCGAAATCGCATAAAATTTAACCTGAGCATTTCAGCAATACCATAGCGTCTTTAAATCATTCAAGAATGTCTCCCCAGGCACGAAGCGCCTTCATATCACACCCAAAACCCTTCCCATGACCCATTACAGATACAAATCCTTTCCCAGACCCATTACACCTGAGGGAATTGGTCGTTAAAGAGTCATAACGACTACAAATTGAAGACAGAGGTATTAACAGATGCAAAACAAACCAGAAGCTATGCCTTTCCAGACCATCAACAACACTGTGTAATCTCTCTTAGATAATTAGATATGTTTTATGGCTTAACGATAATAATTACATTAAGCGAATAAATCTATTTAGTTTATTCACGCAGAAGCTGTTGAGGCTCGATTCTCCGTCCATTAATCGGCGAACAAAAGTGTTAAGTATCCTCGCCCAACCAATTTTCAATAGGTTTTGCTAATCTCACGAGATGGAAGATTGGAGATTAGTTACAGATTTTAGATACACACATACAACTGAATCAAGGCTCTGGTGAAGACAATAGAATGCGTGCAGCTAGCTAGAACAGCCTGTCTGATCTGCAACCTAGTCACAGTGACTACGATATCCAGGACTAGGTCAGTCATGATAGCTCATTATTATTATTATTATTATTATTTTGGAAGTGAAGCAGTATCGCAGCAGTTTGTATCAGGCAGCAATTTAATCCAGTTCTAACGGGCAGTAACAGAGACTTCAGACAAGTGAACTTAATCCTACACGCAACACTCCTTGATCCAGTCTTTGTTTCTGGGCCCCCTGTCTTTGTTTCTGGGCCCCTGTCTTTGTTTCTTGGATTTTGGTTTTATTTCCTGGACCTTATCAGCCAGAAACACAATTAGGGCAAAAATAAAATCCCACTCTGTACAATTAAGCCAGGGCAATCACATCCAGGCAATCAGAGGAGAAACACAACTATGCAATTCGGGAGAAAAGCCTTAATCAGACTTGGGACAGTGAGTGCAGACATCACTGTAGATTGTCACCACAATGGGACAGTTATATAACAGGAAGAAATCAACGATAGAAGACTGATTACTCTGTTCACAGTGTGATGGACAGTCCCACTGAATGTCTCGGGAGAAACAAACGCAGACATTCAGACAGTCACCCAAATATACAGTCTAATTATATCAAAGATATATTATGACACATGTTTTGCACATGTGTCTTATTCATCAGACAGTCGAAAATCCATATAGACAGACAGACAGACAGTGAAGCACGCACTGAGTGGCACAGAAATTCAAAGAGAAAATCTAGCATCTTGTTTTCAGAAAATTCGTAAAGCCTATTACATACTTTCCAAAATTTTAAATTAATTTTGGAGAAAGAATTAAACCTCTCTTTGCGCCATTCTTATAAATGAGAGGAAGGAGAGCAGTCTGCAAGACTATCCCAAACACTGGTACCTACTTTTAATGCAGTTCGTGAATGCTGGTGATATTATACTCGCCAGGAATAAGCATTTTGGAACAGAGAAATGGAGGAGACCTGCGTGTATTATATTTTGATGGCATAAAATAGAATGTTGGACTGAACAGATTCTTTCAAGGCTGAGGGACTGATCACCTCAGCTTCACGGGAATACCACCGCCCTAAAGAACTACGATATAATTCAGATCTATGCAGCCTCTTTTATGTTATTTTAAGATATTTTAGACCTCGAGCAAATTATTTCTTGGCTTCACTCCACTTTCTGCCTCTTGTGCCATTACCACTAATCCTCCTACCTACTGCTATCACTATTACCACTACTATCTCCACTTCCTTCTTTCTTCCTCCTCTGTCTCTTCCTTGTCCTCCTCTCGTATATACACTGTCTCCTTTACCTTTGCGTGTTCGGTCCAAGTCTGACCGAAACGTCGTCATAAAGTTTCTTTCTTGTATTTGCGGGTTATTTGTGTATTGTGTGTATTTATCTTCTTCGAGTCGTAATAATGTTTACAATCGCTAATGGGGCTAACCAGTGCCCAGGTGCGATACCGCAACTGGGCAATAATCTACAAATTTTGAAAAAAAATGAATTGTGCCTCGGTGATTTTCAATTCACAGTTTTTGTTGCGCTGAAGGCCGAATAAAACCATAATAACAATTAACTGGGTAAAAAAAATTGCATGCATTTTTAAACAATTAGGCATTGTGGCTATAGGAAGATGTATATGTGGTTTAATCACCTGTGTATTGTGGGTTTGAATGAAGAATCTTCTTACCTTACTGCCTTCCCGAGTCAAAGATGGCAGCAAGCGGCCTGGGTCCATATCTTTATCAACAAAGCCAGTTTGTAATTTAAAGCCTCTCTTCTGTATTCAGTGACCCCAGAATAGTAAAGAATGACAAGTTTTATTCCCAAAGTAATTTTGCTGTAGACCAGTGCCGATCACCAGATCCTGAGGTGAGAGAGAAAATTATTGCAGTTCTCCTGCTCCTCCTCCTCCGCCTCCTCCTCATCCCCCTCTTCTTCTTCCTCCTCCTCCACCTCCACAGGAAAGTGTTCCAGGAAGTAAACAGACTTCCTGGAGACGTGTCACGAGTCTTGTCTGCCTGATGCTTCTCAACAATGGTCTTCCTTTCCTACCACTCACCTTTTTGATGTATATATATATATATATATATATATATATATATATATATATATATATATATATATATATATATATATATATATATATATATATATATATATGCCGCTATCACCACCACCACTACCACTACCACCACCACCTCCACAACTACCAACAACAACATACGGTGTATCGAAGCGTTAATTATTGGTTGATTAACTCAGCTTCTTACCCAGCACAATACACAGTGGCAATGTTCTGTATAATGCTGAGGACATTTACCCAGATAAATGTGCACTCTAGGGAAATTTCTCAGTTAGGGAAATACACACGCAGGGAAACTCCCTAACTAAGGCATTCGCACTTCACGAAATTCTTATTCAGCGGAACTTCCCTTCAGGGAAGGAAAGGAAAAAAATAGTGTTCAGAGTATTTCCCCGCGTCTCGAGGAATGAACGGGGGATATTTTTCTCTGACTTAAAGAATTTTTCCTGCTGGAAAGTTATTTCTAGGACCATTTTGTCCTGCTAGAGGAAAATGTTTCCTCCCTGCTTGCAAAGTTGCTCTCCCTGCCGCGGTGTCTTATTAACTAAAGATACAGATTTTAATTTCTCTACCAGGGAAATTTTTTCCTTCTTGGAAAGGCTGTAATCTGGAAGGACATTTTTTCCTGAAGGAAAATTTGTTCCACTTGAGATTTCTTACCTGTACGGAAGATTTTTTTCCCTGCAGGGAAATCTGTTTACCTTCTGGTAAGGATTTTACCTGAAAGAAACGTTATAACCCACAGGGGAAAATTTTATCCTCAGGGAAATTCGTACCTTGCAAAGGAAGATTTTTTCCCTACACAGAATGCTGACCTTTGAAAGGGCGGATAAAAAAATGCTTGTTTATTGCCATTTTTCCCGCTAACGGCGGGGAATAAATAGTATTTTCTGCATGGTGTCCAGCCTCGCTGTTCTCTTTAAATAAAACTTAAGTCTAAGTCACGGACTTGATAATGACATATATTGGGCGAAATGTTGTCTTCATGCATTCCACAGCCGCGGGGGCGTTGACCCCCGAAATCCTCTCCCTCTCCCTCTCCAGGTAATAAGCGTGATCTCTTTCTCTCTCTCATTCACTCTCTCTCTCTCCCTTTCTTTTCACTAATAAACTCTGAGACAACGTTTTCACGACACTTTAAAATACATTATAAATTTTATCTGAAGATAATGGCGTTAGCGAAGATTTATTTTCTGCTCACAAGAGGTTTTCTTACCTTCGTTAGTTCTCCTGTGTCTCCTTCGTTAGTTTTCTTCTTTCTCCTTTGCTGCTTCTGTTGTTTCTACTCGTTATTTCTCCTTTTGTATCTTGCTATTTATTCCATATGTTTTATCTTCGTTAGTTTTCTTGTAACCTCTTCGTTAGGGGAGGATCACCATGCCCAGCCCTTTTAGGGCAGGGAAGGTGCCAGAGCTGGAGCTTGCTACCATCTGCAGCTCGCAAGACTGCCCTTCCCGTTAGCCTCCCTGGGGCGGGGAAGATGGCAGACCAGAGAGGCCTAGCTTCTCCCAACGAGCCCCGTGAGGGCGGGGAACGTGGCTAGGCCTGGAGACAATTGATCCCAACGATGAGGGGGTACTTGTACCTCCTCCCATGGGAGACATAGGTCTCAGATACTCCCACGACTGGGAGCCGGAGCCGGGTCGCCATCTGGAATAGACCCTGGCCGGGAGAATTTCCGGCGAATCAACACCTCCTCTTCGTTATTACTGAATCCCTAACGGTGCCATTATTAGTTTTTCCGTGGGTAACGTTGGTAAATCCCAAACCGCGTCATCTTCACCAGTTTTTCCATGGGTAACTTCGGTAAATCCCAGCCGAGTTATCTTCGTCTTAACGCTATTCGCAGTTTTCGCGAGATTTCCATTCTTCCAGGTTACGAATAATTAAGTTTCGAATCACGTTGAAATTTCGAGTAAAGTGAACCAAGTCTCACTTAGAGATTACTCTGAGGTTGCATGAGGAAGTAAGCTGGCACCAAGAGTCATCTGGAGAGTAATACAAGTGACTTGTGGAGCTTAAGTGGCTCAACACGTCTTGTGGTAAACTTTCCTAGCCTCTGATGTCCACACAAACAGCTAGAAAATAGTGGAAGATACTAGCTGAAAAGCAAGCTTTATCGCCTCATTCAAGTCTAGACTTAAAAAAGCTCCACTTAGCCGAAAACATTACCCAAATAAATCTTGATTTACAGACTGCATGTTTATTATACATTATTATTATTATTATTATTATTATTATTATTATTATTATTATTATTAAGAATAAGAAAGATTTTGTCTAAGATTTTCATTAGGTCGATAGAGACGCCTTGTGTTCGTCATTACAATGAAAATCATTTGTTATTTACCGTATGTTATTTGTTATTGTTATTTGTTACTTGCGTATTAACTTTCTAAGCTTTCTTTGTATCGTCTTTTAGATTTTTTAAAGTTTTTTTGTATGTGTGTGTACTCAGCTTTTGAAGTTGCAGGGGTCGAGTCACAGCTCTCCCGTGTCTGTGTACTCACCTAATTGTGGTTGCAGGGATCGATTCACAGCTCCTGGCTCCGCCTCTTCTCTAGTCGCTACAAGGTGTGTCTGTTAATATGTTCTGCGTGTGTGTTTTGCTCTATTACTCTCTCTCTCTGTCTGTCTGTCTCTCTCACTCTCTCTCTCTCTTCTTCTTCTCTCTCTCTCTCTCTCTCTCTCTCAGCAAAATAAAAGTTACTGAAGTCTCAGTCAGGCATCTAATTGGTTTCGTACGTGATGTCGGGAGGTAGTTTCTACTCTGCAATTTACACTTTCTAGCTGCCGGACAATGGACAGTGAAGCCGTGAAGCTGAGCTCACTGTCACAAGAATGAAGCAAGAGGAAAGAAAACTTTTTTTATAAGACAATGAAAGGGACAGAGAGAGAGAGAGAGAGAGAGAGAGAGAGAGAGAGAGAGAGAGAGAGAGAGAGAGAGAGAGAGAGAGAGGAGAGAGAGAGAGAGAGAGAGAGAGGAGGGAGAGAGACAGAGAGAGAGAGAGAGAGTGCACATACATTCATAAATACAACAAACACACACACAAAGGTTTGCAACAAGACTAGTCCCAGAGCTAAGGGGATTGTCCTACGAAGAAAGGTTAAGGGAAATCGGCCTGACGACACTAGAGGACAGGAGGGTTAGGGGAGACATGATAACGACATATAAAATACTGCGAGGAATAGATAAGGTGGACAGAGACAAGATGTTCCAGAGAGGGGACACAGAAACAAGGGGTCACAATTGGAAGTTGAAGACTCCTATGAGTCAAAGGGATGTTAGGAAGTATTTCTTCAGTCATGGAGTTGTCAGGAAGTGAAATAGCCTAGAAAGTGACGTAGTGGAGGCAGGAACCATACATAGTTTTAAGACGAGGTTTGATAAAGCTCATGGAGCAGGGAGAGAGAGGACCTAGTAGCAATCAGTGAAGAGGCGGGGCCAGGAGCTATGAATCGACCCCTGCAACCACAACTAGGTAAGTACACACACAATTAACATCACGATAATAATCCTAAATATTTTACCACAGAATAAGAATAATATTTTAATTATTATTATTATTATTATTATTATTATTATTATTATTATTATTATTATTATTATTATTAGTATTATTATTATTATTATTTTTATAAAAAACAATATCTCATAACAAATAACAAATAGCAAACACAGGAATAAAACACATAAACAAGTAATCAATTACAAAATATTTTCCCATGACGCTAATCACAATAAAACAAAATTCGTGTTAATTTTTCGTAGTCTGGAATTTGTTCATTTTATATATACATATGTTATTTTGTTTTTTACTTGCCCAGGATGCTGTCACCTCGTGCAGGAGATTAATCTTTCTCAGAGATGCTGGAGAATGTCTCCACAGTAGAAGCTAGGAGACTAAATAAGTCACTGTTATATATATATATATATATATATATATATATATATATATATATATATATATATATATATATATATATATATATATATATATATATATATATATATATATATATATATATGGAGAGAGAGAGAGAGAGATCTTTCCAGAATAAAGATACCCAAGTGTTGAACATGTGTTTTATTCAACCTCTTGTCGTATTTCTAAGCCGTTAATAATATAGCATAATAAGGATATCTCTTGCTATTTACTCCATATGTTTCATCTTCGTTAGTTTTCTTGTAACCCCTTCGTTATTACTGAATCCCTAACGGTGCCTTTATTAGTTCTTCCGTGGCTAACGCTGGTAAATCCCTAACCGCGTCATCTTCACCAGTTCTTCTGTGGGTAACATCGGTAAATCCCCAGCCGAGTTATCTTCGTCTTAACGCCATTCACAGTTTTCTTCCAGGTTATGAATATTTAATAATTAATAACTAAGACTTTTGACTGAAAGTTTAAATGTGGGTCTAATAAAAGCTTGCTCAGTATATACATGTAACAATCTAATAAGGAAAAGGCTAGCTACGTCACATGGAGACGTACGTTACCTCACCGTAAACTCTTGTCAAAGACCATCAACCTCTTGGAATAGCCACCTGTACCTTGTTGCTTGGCCCTGACACAATAATAAGTTGAAGTCACGGGCTGACACAGGCTGACACGCAATATGCTATTATAAATACAGTAGGTGTTTGGAACAGTTGTTTATTGTTGCAATACGTACAATTAACTAACACTTGGAAGAGGGAAGCTTCAGAGATCGTTGTGTTCTCGCCTACAACATTACTAAGTCACGATTTTTTTGCAACTGAACTTTGTGAACTGTTCTAACCACGGTATTATGACTGGATGTGTTTCTCTGAAGGTATTGGGTGTAAATGTGAATATAAGAACATAATTGAGGAACACAGGCCTAATGGCCTATACTAGGCAGGTCCTTCTCAAACCCAAAGACACTAACAAAAATATTCGCCCAACCCATTATCAATATTACCCAAGGAATAAACTTTTATAATGGGAATAAGATAGAGTTTGTGTCATCTATACACAAGTGTCTTTATGTGGCTGTGATGTTGCTGTGCCTTTTCCCTTCCTAATAAATACTCATCCCTGTTTGTAATAGCCTTTTCAAAATGAATTTCAGGACCCTAACAATTCTCATTTGATTCTTTTTACCATTCCTAACAGTGCACAAATCCATGGAAAATATGTCTGATTGATTCTGGAATACGAATTCCGGAAATTCCCAAGAATTTTTAATCAGGCTGCTGAAACAAGGTGATTCGGTGATTAACCTCTGAAGGTTGATGATCCCAGCCAGCACATAATGTGTAATGTTTCCCAGCCAGCACATAATGTGCAATGTTTCCCAGCCAGCACATAATGTGTAATGTTTCCCAGCCAGCACATAATGTGCAATGTTTCCCAGCCAGCACATAATGTGCAATGTTTCCTAGCCAGCACATAATGTGCAATGTTTCCCAGCCAGCACATAATGTGCAATGTTGAGTTGCCATCAGTAAACAATCATGAAAATATTTTTTTTTTATTTAAAGGCCAAATAAATCCAAAGCCACTAATACGAGAGAGAGAGAGAGAGAGAGAGAGAGAGAGAGAGAGAGAGAGAGAGAGAGAGAGCATGGAAATGACAGATATCAGAGAACCTGTCCACACCGACGGTGTGGACTTACACGCACACTAAGAAGAACCATTTGCTTCTATCTAGATTAAGGATTGTTAACAACTGTTTGTGTATTTTATCAATGCGTATTCAAAAAAAACAGAAGGCTCTCTTCTAATCCTTCATTCCCTCCTACCACTGCCGGAGAGGGAGAGAGAGAAGAGAGAGTGGGAGCAAGAGGAAAAGAGAGGAAGCCAGCTTAGGCGTTGTGAGCTGTAGCAAAGTTGACTATGCCAAGCCTGTGTCAGTTTCTGTACGGCCAGTGTAGGAAATATTCCTTTCCTGGGAAATTGAACATCCAGTGTGATTTGCATGTAAATTTCTCTTGACCCAGCGAGAGGGAGCTAAGGATGGAGTAGTGGGAGGTAACTAGGATGGATGGGAGGAAAAGGGAGAATGGAGGGAGAAATATAGGAAAGGAGAAGGAGAGATAGGCAGAGAAAGGGTGAAAAATACGCACACACACACACACACATACACACATACACACACACACATGTGCCTAGGACAAAATGGTAACTAACTAACACACGCACACATACATACCCAGACACACACAAAGACACACTTATGCCAAACACCATTTCATTCCAAAAAGTAATAGCAATAATAATAATAATTTAATAATAATAATAATAATAATAATAATAATAATAATAATAATAATAATAATAATAATAATAATAATAATAATAATAATAATAATACATTTAAAAAATTCATCATCATATTTTCCCGAAAAACTGGAAATAATTGTAGCTATAAAACTTTTAATTGAGTTAATATACTGAACACATCCACTTGTTGTCTGCTGCCTAATATCACTGTCACCCTCCACTATATTATTTTTAATATTATTATTATTATCATTATTATTATTACTATTACTATTATTATTATTATTATTATTATTATTATTATTATTATTATTATTATTATTATTATTATTATTATTATTATTATTATTATTATTATTATTATTATTATTATTATTATTATTATATGTTGTTGTTATTATTATTATTATTATTGTTGTACGGGAGAGCGTCTAACTTGTAAGGGTGAAACATACCCTGGAAGAATGTTAGGTAACTAAGTTTGATCCAAGGAAGAGAGAGGGCAGCACCAGTTCCTAGGATCAAAATCCCTTCTTCACCAGCATCCAGGCAACACTTCTTGGATAGTTTATCTCAATGAGTAGATAATAATATTTTTACACTCATTTTCGTACTTAATTTATTTCATTATGTTCTACTTTTTATTGAATTTATTGGTCTTTTTTATTTGACCTTTGATCTTTAGCCTATAACCTTTGACCTCTGATCTGTGACCTCTGACCTCTTGTGACCCCGTGAATTTCGCGCTCGTGTGGACAGCACTGTTTCTCACTCTTTTGGACAGTAATCTTTAACTCTCTCTCTCTCTCTCTCTCTCTCTCTCTCTCTCTCTCTCTCTCTCTCTCTCTCTCTCTCTCTCTCTCTCTTTCTCTGACCTTGTTTGACCTCCGTTACATGAGCCTGGAGTCAGTTCCTCCCTAGATCGTTGACTCCTGTTGTTCTTGAGGTGGAAAAAGTCTTCATTATGTTTCACGCTCCGCTAGTTATTCTCACCGTGGTGAGTCAGGTGTTAGTCAGGCAGGTGTTGTGGTGTTAGGCAGGTGTTGTGGTGTTAGAATGTTACAGATGTTAGAACCCAGAGTACTGTGATTTATACAGATATTAGAACAGAAATCTAACGACATTCCCTCACTTTCTTTCCATTTTCTTTACTCCCACACTAACAAACATTTCCCCCTCTCATCTTCCTCACCTTCACTGTCATTTTCTCCCCCTCACTCACTTTCATTATCCTCATCAATTAACCTTTCACCCTCTATCATGGTTATCTCTCTCTCTCTCTCTCTCTCTCTCTCTCTCTCTCTCTCTCCTCTCTCTCTCTCTCACACCTACACACATTTACTGACCTCTTCTCTCCCTCTTTCAGTACATCCCTTCTCCTTTTCTTCATCATTGCTTCTCAATTTTCTTATCCTTTTTCCATTCTCAAACATATAGTTTCCCCTTGCCTCTAATAGCTCTTTCGGTTTTTGTCCTCTGCTTGGATTCTTCTTCTTCTTCTTCTTCTTCTTCTTCTTCTTCTTCTTCTTCTTCTTCTTCTTCTTCTTCTTCTTCTTCTTCTTCTTCTTCTTCTTCTTCTTCTTCTTCTTCTACTTCTTCTCCTACTTCTTCTACTTCTTCTACTTCTTCTTCTTCTTCTTCTTCTTCTTCTTCTTTTCTTCTCATTATTCTGCTTTTTATTATTGTTAGTACTAGTAGCAATAATAGTATAGTATTAATAATAGTAGTAGCGGTAGCCGTCTATTTTCCAACGTACTAAAAAAAATTTAAAAGCGTCTATATTTTTAATTTTAATAAAACTTCTATGAATTTATATTATTTTTTCCCAACATGGAGAACTAACCACTGAATTTTCATGTTTCCAGGTTGGTTAGCTGTAGAACAGAGGTCACACATGCAGGGTCGTGAGTACCCATCTAGCAGAGGTCACACATGCAGGGTCGTGAGTACCCATCTAGCAGAAGTCACACATGCAGGGTCGTGAGTACCCATCTAGAAGAGGTCACACATGCAGGGTCGTGAGTACCCATCTAGCAGAGGTCACACATGCAGGGTCGTGAGTACCCATCTAGAAGAGGTCACACATGCAGGGTCGTGAGTACCTATCTAGCAGAGGTCACACATGTAGGGTTGTGAGTACCCATCTAGAAGAGGTCACACATGCAGGGTCGTGAGTACCCATCTAGCAGAGGTCATACATGCAGGGTCGTGAGTACCCATCTAGCAGAGGTCACATGTGTAAGGTCGTGAGTACCCATCTAGCAGAGGAAATGGACACAAATGTGTCCACTGAGGACAGTTGTATTCAGAACGTTTCGATCGTGGGAACTGGATCATTTAATGTGGAAGAGGAGTGTGAGAGGAGTGTGAGAGGAGTGTGAGAGGAGTGTGAGAGGAGTGTGAGAGGAGTGTGAGAGGAGTGTGAGAGGAGTGTGAGAGGAGTTAGGCTACAAATAAGGAGATTAGGAGAATAATGATATTACTATTATTATCAACATTAATAATAATAATAGTAGTAGTAGTAGCAGTATTAGTAGTATAGTAGTAGTAATAGTTGTGGTAGTAGTAGTAGTATAGTAGCAGTATTAGTAGTAGTAGCAGTATTAGTAGTAGTAGTAGCAGTAACAGTAGTAGTAGTAGTGGTAGTAGTAGTAGTAGTGGTGGTAATAGTAGTAGTAGTAGTGGTAGTAGTAGTAGTAGTAGTAGTAGTGGTAATAGTAGTAGTAGTAGAAGTCGCAGTAGTGGAGAGGAAAGTTTGGTCTTCTTAAAGAAATTATTTGACACGTTTCTGTCAGTGCCTTAAGAAACGTGTTCTACAGGCGATACTTTTTATTGGCGCTCCTTTCTACAAGTTTTGTCTACAGTTTCCACTTGTTTGCTCGAAATGTTGTGCACAATACAGGCTTTTCAATTCTTTACATTTTCTATATATTATGAAAATAAGACATTGATTTGGTTAATTCGTCTCCAAGATAGAAGTTATCTTCCTTCATTCAAGATCAAGCTGACTGTTAGGGTGCCTTGAAGACATGCAGGGTGGGCAGGTGGGTCATTAGGAAGGTGTGAGGGATAATTCTTTTGCTTTGGTGTGGTGGTTATTGAGACAAAGGAAGAGTCTTGAACTGATGGGTGTGGTGTGGGGCTAGGTGTGGGAGGATGTGGGCAGGGTGAGGGAGTGTGGGTAGGCGTGGTTGTGGGGCGGTTAGAGGTGGAGTTGATTAGAGAGTATTGGATGGAGTGGTGTTTATAATTTGATATAACCTCACCTTCAACTTTAAATATTCTAAGGGATAAATACTTCTATAACAGACAAGTGATTATTAACAGTCAACCAGACACTAAGCAGCCATGGCAGTTAGTAAGTAGGTGAGGCAGTTAAGGAGATTCTGGGGCAGTTAGGGACACATCAGACAAATGAGAGATAGTGAGAGACTGAGGCATAAGCTTTCTAAAAGAAATCAACAAGTGACTATTACAGTCGTTGGCATAAAATTTCTACCATATCACACAGATGAGGTACTCCAATTTTACGATCAGTCGTACAGATTTAATCTAGAATAGCCCAATAAAGTCAGAGTAAGTTATTTCCATTAGGGCACCTTGTGGGTGAGACTAAAATAATTCTTAATTTGGGAAGGGGTGGGAAAACAAAGGTAATTCCTTAACTCGAATGGGGAAATGATGGGGTTGGGGAGGGAGGGAGAATCAAGACTAATGTAATCATCAACTTGAATGGGTTAGGGAGGTGGGAGGATGTAAACAAAGGTAATTTTTTTACTTCTTGAGAAAGGTAATTTTGAATTTGTGCTGGGGTGTGGGAAGCGAAAATCGTGAAGAATGTAATTCCTAACTTTGGCAAATGCCAACATGTGTTACTCTAAAAGCAACTCCAGTGAACAAACTTCAGGTGTAGGGGAAAAACACCGAGAGGTGTTTGTCTCTCAGTGAACATATGCTAAGAGTTTACACTAAACCTTATTTTTTTTGTTGAAGTATTCTTGACTGGTGGTGTCGCTTGACAGGCAGCCTTAATGATTCTCGTGTAACCGATAGACGTTAAACTCATTAAACCAACCAACTCTGGAGACGACGACCTCAGAGCTTCCGGACATACAGCAGGCATGTGTGAGAGTGTTAAATGGGAATGAATGGCTTTTGGGACTTGACGAGCTGTTGGAGTGTGAGCAGGGTAATATTTTGTGAAGGTATTCAGGGAAACCGGTTAGCTGGACTTGAGTCCTGAAGGTGGGATGTACAATGCCTGCACTTTAAAGGAAGGGTCTGGGATATTTGTTATTTGGAGTGACATCTGAACTGTCGTATCTTGAGCGCCTCTGCAAAGACAGTGATTATGTGTGAACGATGGTGAAAATGTTTTTTTCTTTTTGGGTCACCCTGCCTCGGTGGGAGACGGCCGACGTGTTGAAATCTCTCTCTCTCTCTCTCTCTCTCTCTCTCTCTCTCTCTCTCTCTCTCTCTCTTCTCTCTCTCTCCTCTCCTCTCTCTCTTATATATATATATATATATATATATATATATATATATATATCAGATCGCCGTAAGGCCTTTGCAACAGAGTTTCCATCCAATGACAAGCATTGTAAACATCGTTTCCACCAAGCATTGTGTGTGTCTGCAATAAACATTAGCTACCACTCCTTGCAAAATGCGCTAACCAACACACTTTACAACACACTCCACTAACACATACTGCAACAACTATCATCATCACACCCTGCAACAACCATCATCACCACACCCTGTAACAACCATCACTACCACACACCCTGCAACAACCATCACTACCACACACCCTACAACAACCATCACTACCACACACCCTACAACAACCATCATCACCACACCCTGCAACAACCATCATCACCACACCCTGCAACAACAATCATCACCACACCCTGCAACAACCATCATCACCATACCCTGCAACAACCATCATCACCACACACTGCAACAACCATCACTACCACACACCCTACAACAACCATCATCACCACACCCTGCAACAACCATCACTACCACACACCCTACAACAACCATCATCACCACACCCTGCAACAACCATCACTTCCACACACCCTGCAACAACCATCACTTCCACACACCCTGCAACAACCATCATCACCACACCCTGCAACAACCATCACTACCACACACCCTACAACAACCATCATCACCACACCCTGCAACAACCATCACTTCCACACACCCTGCAACACCCATCACCACCACACCCTGCAACACCCATCACCACCACACCCTGCAACACCCATCACCACCACATCCTGCTGCAACTTACTAATAGAGCCAATAAAAGCCGTGTTGCACTGTCTTGTATATAGGATGAACGACTACCCTCGTAACTTTGTCAATAACTTCCGGCTCGTTTCGCACCTGTTATCCTGACAGTTTTACTGCACTTTCCGTTAATGGGGTTTAAAACCTATCCACTACACGATGGTGAGTCAGCATGTCACATGTACACCACTAGTCAAGAATATTTTAATATTTAAAATAGGGTGTAATGTAAGATCTCATTTTATATACACTGAGAAACATATACCTCTCAGTGTATATATTCTGTGTAGGGGGTGTTGTGGAGGGTGTGGGATAGGGGTAGGAGTGAAGGGGGTATTGTAGGAAGGGGTTGGGAAGGGAGGGAGTGATGGAAGGGTGCAACGAGAGTGGTACTGTATATTTTAATTCAATTACCTAAAATTAAAATTAAATTTCCACGGGGTTATCCTGGGTTACTAACCCAGAATAACCACGAGGAAGCCAATCTGACTTATTTCCACTGGGGGGGCCTTTGTTCCTATGACCCAGGATGCGACTCACGAGAGTCGGCTAACAGCCAGGTACCTACTTACTGTTAGGTGAGCAGTGTCAGCAGGTTAAGGAAACATGCCGTACGTCTCCACCCGGCCCTTGATTAATCCCGGGTCTTTCTGTTTGTGAACCGAGGGCGCTACCACTGTCTACTTAGCTGTGTTTGTTGGTGTTGAGTTCCATTTCATGTGTCCACCACTTTGTTTTCGGTCAGCTGACGTTATCTAACACAGTCGTACTTGCTCTTGAAACTATGTATGGATTCACCTTCAGTATGCTGTTCTTTATTGAGCACCACTCCTTTACTACCTTCATGCTGTAAACTTTACTTGGCATTACTTCTTCATTCCCTCCATTCCCTTCATTCCCTCCATCATGATATTTCTAAGCCTTATACATTGCTTAAAATTCTATTTATTCCTTCGTCCTTGATCCTCCACCCTATATATGCCCCCGGAGTATTTTGTATGTCTTGATCATGTCTCCTTTAATCTAAATTTTCCAGAGCTTTGATATCTAAACATTTTTTTTTAACTGTTTAATGTGTTGTGCTAGGTGTGGGCTCCACACTGGTGCTCTATATTCAGGTATTGGCCTGATATATACTGTAAAATTTACTAGAAAGCTGTGTTATTCAAGTTTATAAAAGCTTTGTTAAGTTTAATAAAGTTACCTAACGTATGTGCGCTGTAGCCTCGTTCTTGATATATACGAAAGATGTACAACACTTGGGTATCTTTATTGTCGAAACGTATCGTCTACACAGCAGGCTTCTTCAGTTGAATACACAGGTGATTTTAATATTGGAGACTGTGGAAGAAGTGGAGAGGCAATTTTAAGGTGTTCAGTCTCTCAACCTTGACAGGTGTTCAGTCACTTAGTCTTTATAGTTGGTGATCAGTCATCCATTTTAAGTATTAAAAGTTCCTTCGTATTCGACTGAAGAAGTCTGCTGTGAAGGCGAAACGTTCCCACAGTAAAGATACACAGGTGTTGCATATGTCTTATCAGCTTGTTGGTATTAAGTACCATTCCAACAAACTCTGTATTTGTTGCGTTCCAAGTGGCTGACGTAAGAATAACGAGCAGACATTTTTACGTAATGGACATAATTACTAAGCAAAAAATACTGAAGTATTGTTAGTTCTCCAAAAGGCTTCCTGCGTATGTGGAGGAGTTCCGTGTTCATGACTCATCTCTGAGTCAGATATCACGATCAACTTAAGAATAAGGTACGTAAGTTCCCTCGTATTCTAATAACATGTTAATTTTTCCACTGTAATCTACCTTGTCCATAATTACTATCGTATTTGTTTTGCCTGTTTCGTAAGGTGAAGTCTAGGATCTTTCTTAATTCATGGTATAACTTAACAAATCTTTCCTCAGACCTCTACAAAACAATTGTCCTCAAAGATTTGTTAAGTTATACCATGAATTAAGGGAAGATCCTAGATTTCACCTTACGAAACAGACAAAGCAAATGCAACAGTAATTATGGACAAGGTAGATTATAGTGGAAAAATGAACATGCTATTAGAAGACAGGGGAACTTACGTGCCCCTTAAGAATAAGGCAGATGTGTGACACTTGATATTTTTAATGTCGAAACGCGGTCTACGTTATGCAACTTCTATCAAAGCTGAGAGACTGAACACCTCAAAAGTTTTCCTTGTCAACTGTGCCTAGCATATTAGCCACCTCTCTATGCGACTGAAGAAGCCTGCTATCCAGGCGAAACGTTTCCGGAATAAAGATACACAAGTGTTGCCCATGTGCCTTATTGATCAACTTATCGGAGTTTTACACCATTTAACCACATTAAATTCTGGAGAAATGCTATTTATTAATACCAAAAGGTAAAAAATAAACAAAATACTCTAAAAATAACAAACCACATAAGCTGGACCACAAGACCGTGATGATGTAGTAACGAGCGTGGTCTGGGACCACAGGGTAAAAGTAATCCCAGAGTACATCACCGTCAGGCGTACTCTGCTGACCACAATAATATCCACCATCCAGTATCGTTCGTGCAGATAGCTTTAAGCTACCCATAGCGTGTGTGTGTGTAAGAGAGAGAGAGAGAGAGAGAGAGAGAGAGAGAGAGAGAGAGAGAGAGAGAGAGAGAGAGAGAGAGAGAGAGAGAGAGAGAGAGAGAGAGAGAGAGAGAGAGACCAACTCCAGTGTTGAATTCAGGGCGTTAAATTTACTACGAAGGTCACAGCATCATGCAGTAGGGACTCCAGTACCAGTGATAAACGCCGGTTTGAGGGGCAAAACACTGACAGGTTAGTTGGTTAATAGATTTAAAACTTATCTACTACACGAAGGTCATTAAGGCCGCACATAACATATTCACCCATTGTCAAGAATACTTTAATACCTAAAATAGGGACTAATGCAAACTCTCATTATATATACACAGATACATACACCTCTCACAGTATGTATCCTTTGGTACATATGAAAAAAAAAAAAAACAATAGTATGCATTCAACGTATCGTCTTAAGCAGAGCTTTCTCAAGTCAACAAGACTTAAGAAAACTCTAATTAGAGCGAAGCGATGTCCAACCAAAACAATGTTTTGAATGTGTGTCTACCTGGTACACACTATTGTACCACTCTCTTGTTTCTCACATAACTTCCTCACTAAACGATACTTACGCTCTAATTACCCGTAATGCCTCTTTCAAAACGTGACCTGAATACCATGAAAAATTACGTTGCAGAACTCAGTTTTATTGCCACAACTTTTCGTTCCATGTAGAGCTTTATTTGTGGTTTGATTATATTAAACACCGAGCGGGTATTGCCAGCTTTATCAGCTAAAGGTGACCCCCTTAAAGAGAAGTAAGCTGAGACACTCACACGCAAACACAGACGATGTAAAGTCAAGGTTCCGCTGATCATCTGAGCGTAACGTTACTAGTTCTGATGGTGGCAGATGTGGCGTCATTTCCTGTGAGGGTAATTTCGGAGAGTCTGGCCGTGACACCAGCAACACCACCGTGGAAATCTGAGTGGCCGTGATGAGGTGGTCAGTCCCCAGGAGCTGGGCTTCTTACGTCCTGAGAATGTATTATTATTAATATTGTTGTTATTATTGTTGTTGATGCTGTTGTTGCTGTTATTATTATTATTATTATTATTATTATTATTATTATTATTATTATTATTATTATTATTATTATTATTATTATTATTATTATTGTTGTTATTATTATTAGTTTTAGTTGTAGTAGTAGTAGCAGCAGTAGTAGCAGTATTCTTATTCTTATTATTCACGGGCTGGTTGGTTACTGGGGTTTAAAGCCTACCTACTACACGATGGTCATTAAGACTGCACGTCACCACACATGCGTGAGTAAACAAAAGCACATTTCCCAGAGTTATCCAAGATCACCAGAACAGGTCAGTTTCTTAAGAACAGTGAGTGATATTAGGAAACAAAAGTTGTTGCGTGGTCAAGAATGTTACCACAACTTACATCTAAGAATATTACTAAGACCTTGAAGGATATTACTAACAAGGGTATCAGATAGTCCAATGTTGTGTGAGAGAGAGAGAGAGAGAGATAGACAGAAAGAGAGAGAGAGAGAGAGAGAGAGAGAGAGAGAGAGAGAGAGAGAGAGAGACAGAGACAGAAGACAGACAGACAGACAGACAGACTTGACAGCATTATAAGTGAAGAATACTGGTTCCAAGTCTTGATTCAATAATAATAATAAGAGCACCAATAATAATAATCTTAGTTTAATTGTAAGAAGAAATATACATCAAAAGCACCTAAAGAGATGAGAGACAATCAACTTTACTTCTAGGAAACGAAGGATAGTTCCAATTCCTTAGATCAAGAGCCCTTCACCTGCATCAAGGCACCACCCCCTGCCCCTCTGAAGTGAAGTCAAAGCTGAGAACCAATCAGTACTAGTTACAGAGCTGAGACAAGCACCAGTCAGTACTAGTTACAGAGCTGAGACAAGCACCAGTCAGTACTAGTTACAGAGCTGAGACAAGCACCAATCAGTACTAGTTACAGAGCTGAGACAAGCACCAGTCAGTACTGGTTACAGAGCTGAGACAAGCACCAGTCAGTACTAGTTACAGAGCTGAGACAAACACCAATCAGTACTGGTTACAGAACTGAGACAAACATCAATCAATGCTTGTTATCGAGCTGTGACAGGCATTAATTAATGCTCGTTACAGTGCTGAGACAAGTGTCAATCAATATTAGTTAGAGCACTGAGGTAAGTGTCAATCATTACTAGTTACTGCACTGAGAAACATCAATATATTTACAACGCTGAAACAATCATCAGTCTAGTCACAACGCTGAGGCGATATTGTTCTCACTGCTGAGAACACTATCGCCTCAGTGCAGATCTTGATTAAAGGTGCTGAAGGTCAAGAAAGACTTCCCTTGACCGCGTTGCTGGCAAGAATGGAAGTCTGACTGTCAAATGGCGATGCCAGAGCTCAAGTTGACATTACCAGGAAAAGATTTCAGACTGAGTCATGCAGGTTGAGACAGACGTATTTTTTCCACAGAGCAAGTCAGTGTGTGTGTGTACTCACCTATT
>WNWK01001259.1:120000-147500 GCA_009830355.1 Cherax destructor | reverse complement strand
AGGAGTCCAGACTGTTAGCATAACTCTAGAAGTGCATATCTGGGAGTACAAATCTGGGAGTACAAATCTGGGAGTGCAAATCTGGGAGTACATCTCTGGGAGTACATCTCTGGGAGTATACCCTATTTAGATTTAACTTTCTGAATTCATCTCAGAGTACAACTTCAAGTGCAGGTCACAAACAACGTCACAAACAACGTTACAAACAACGTCACAAACAACGTCACAAACAACGTCACAAACAACGTCACAAACACAACAAGGAAATTTCGGCAAACCATTGAGATTAGTTTGAGATGCAACAAAGACACAAAATACAACAATAACAAACCAGAACAAGGACAGTTGCGCCATCACTGCCTCGAGTGACACCTCTTGCCGCCTGCCGTCTGCCGTCTGCCGCCATCTCCGAGACACAGAGGTCGTTGCTTCGTTTAGGGACATACTACAGATCACTTCGTGGTCGTGGGAGGTCGTCTTGAAGTGATGCTGTGAGTCGTTTTTCCCTACGAAGAGGGCAGCTCCAATTCCTTGAATCAAGAGCCCTTCACCTGTATCAAGGCATAACGCTTTGTAATGCTTTCATTGTCTCCGGTGCATTTAATGGCTTCTTTTGCCATTTTGACAATAAAGGAAGGCAGTGGAGGGCCTTTGTCGTGCTTTGTGGTTAGTAAGGTCGTTGCTACTGTCGTTTGGAGTCGTACAGTGGGTCGTTTAGAGGCTTTATTGGCGTTCTAGTGGCTGGTTCAAGGGTGAATATTTTCCTAGTGTGGTGCTCGTTAACCTCACCTAGGTGTGAGGAATACAACAGGGTATACCCTACAGGGTAGGTATCCATCGAGATATTCCTCACAGTTCCTCAGTGGACACTTCCCCTGTGAGGAATACAACAGGGTATACCCCACAGGGTAGGTATCCATCGATATATTCCTCACAGTACCTCAGTGGACACTTCCCCTGTGAGGAATACCCTGATATATTTCTCAATGAGGACGTACCCATTAAGATATTCCTCACGATCCCTCATTAAATACCTTCCCTGTGAGGGATACCTAAGATATTCCTCACATTCGTAAGTGGTAACACTGGATGTTAATATTGAGTTTAGGTCCATCTGAGGTTTTGAAGCCTATAATTCAAAATATCCAATACTAAGTATCTTTTGAAATATATATTGTTTTATGCTAAATAGCAAAAATAAAAGAATTTTTGGTGCATTTTATATTGATGTTTAATAGTGAAAAAAAATATCAATTTGAAGAAGGGGAGAGAGAGAAAAAATATATATAAAAAAATGAGAGAAACAGAGAGTCAGGCGCTGTCTTCTTTTATAAGTGAAAGACAAGAGAGAGAGTCGTGCTGCGGCTTTGTTGGTAAAGAGGGAACGACGTGGGACGTCGTGAAACGACATGGGCTGTAAAAGAAAGGAATGGGGAGAGAATGTGTGAAAACGGTCACCCCCTCGTCCAGGAGACGAGGGAGAGGAAAGAAATAGCAGTGAGACATGGGGGAGAGAGATGTAGAGAGATGGAAAAAAAAGACATGGAGGAGAGAAGTGTAGGGAAGAGAGATGGAAAAGAGAGAAAGAGGATATATAAATATATATATATATATATATATATATATATATATATATATATATATATATATATATATATATATATATATATATATATATATATATATATATATATATATATATATATATATATATATATATATATATATATATATATATATATATATATATATATATAGTAGACGTAGGAGTGAGATGGAGAAGAGAAAAGATGAGATAGATGGAGGCGAGCAGTGTAGGAGAGAGATGAAGGTGAGAAATGGAGAAGACAGAATGAGAAGAGTGAACTCTCAAAGCTAAATTAACTCCATTCACTTGGAAATAAGGTAGTGGAGGTAAACTCCACTAGGAGGTAAGGTAGTGGAGGTAAACTCCACTTGGAGGTAAGGTAGTGGAGGTAAACTCCACGGGGCCCAGGAGCTGTAGCTAACACTGATACACTCCCTCTTAGATGTGGATATCCCTCTAGTTTTTCATCTTCATTCCATCCCTACAACTTGTTCTTCTCCCTTTTACAATTTTCTCTCTCTCTCTCTCTCTCTCTATCTCTCTCTCTCTCTCTCTCTCTCTCTCTCACACACACACACACACACACTTTCGATTATGCAAACCTGTTCTTATGCATTGTCTTATTTTTCTTCTCTCTCTCTCTCTCTCTCTCTCTCTCTCTCTCTCTCTCTCTCTCTCTCTATTTCAAAACCATCATATATGAGGAAGCAATCTGTTGGTGCCGAAGAAAGGCGCCAGTTATCATTGTTATCGTCAAGGAAATGCGCTAAGCCCGTAGGAGCAGGTGTTGGGGCAATGCTTTTCCTGCATTCTGCAGCACTCGCAGTAATGCTGTCAGAACGCGAGTAAATGCTGTTCTTATGCCTACAACATTAGACTGTGTTGTTAGGCAACACAAAACACTTGAAGGAGTAAAACATATGTGCAACACTTGGGTATATTTCATGTCGAAACGTTGCGCCTGCTCGGCAGGCTTTTTCAGTTGAATACAGACGGTTATAACATAGGAGACACTAGAAGATGAGGAGAGGTAATTTTGAGGTAATCAGTCCCTCAGCCTTAAGGGACTGATCACCTCTTATGAGCATCTTTGTTGAGGGACTGATCACCTCTTATGAGCATCTTTGTTGAGGGACTGATCACCTCTTATGAGCATCTTTGTTGAGGGACTGATCACCTCTTATGAGCATCTTTGTTGAGGGACTGATCACCTCTTATGAGCATCTTTGTTGAGGGACTGATCACCTTTAAATTACTTCTCCCCTGCTTCTACTGTCTCCAGTGTTATATCACAACACATAGTTCCTCGTCCCTCACTTTCTACTCCTCACTATCCACCTTTCTAAATCTCTCAATTTCTCTTCCTCTCTCTTTCTCTCACTCTCCCCTTATTGTTCTCACTCAAATTTCCCCTTCCTGTGCTTTCTTATTTTCCCCTTTCTCCACTCTCTTATTTTCCCCCTGATACTTAATTTAATCTCAACTTTAAATTCCCTTTCACCCTTCTTTTTTCTTCTCCCCATCTCTCTCACTTCCACTTCTCATCCCATCTCCTCAATGATTATAATCTCCCTTCAAAAACATTAATTTTGACTCTTCCCTCATTATCTCATCCCGTCAAACTATTGATAAAAACCTCGAGGCAAGAGACGCAACACTTATGTCAGCAAAGGTAATCGTTTTTCGTTTATTTACAGAAAACTGAATCAGAGTTTCCTCCGATGTTATAAATGCTGAAATTATTATTTCTTAGGAACCGACTGGGCAATAAACACATTCGAACAAGACAATCGGATTTGATCCAAGGAAATGGAGAGTAGCTGCAATTTCTTGGAGAAAGAGCCCTTCACTAGCATCAATACTACATCTACAGGAACATTGACAACACTTACCAAATTACTATACGATGACTAATGACCATTTGTACTAGTAATAGTAGGTGCAATGCAGTCATTCCTCTGCAGTTAGTCTCTATGTGGACTATTGTGACTATTGCTATCAGGGAGAGAGAGAGAGAGAGAGAAGAGAGAGAGAGAGAGAGAGAGAGAGAGAGAGAGAGAGAGAGAGAGAGAGAGAGAGAGAGAGAGAGAGAGAGAGAGAGAGAGAGGGAAACTTTTAGTCTAAGCGTTGTAGAGTCCTTATGTGTTAAAAGAAAAAAAAGAGAGAAAGTTGAGCAAGAAGCAGCATTTTCCACTGTTCCTTAACCTCTAGCCGGCTGGCGCCAGCCCCTGAGAAAGAGAGAGAGAGAGAGAGAGAGAGAGAGAGAGAGAGAGAGAGAGAAAGAGAGAGATGCAAACATTAAGAGGAAGATATGGAGGTAAATGTGTAGTCACCTATGTGTGGTTGTAAGGGTCGATCCTCAGGCTCCTGTACTCACCAAGATGTACTCACCTAGTTATACTCACCTAGTTGTGATTGCAGGGGTCGAGTTACAGCTTCTGGCCCCGCCTCTTCACTGGTCGCTATGTGTATGTGTGTGCGTGTATGTATGTGTGTATTCATGTGTGTGTATGTTCTTCGGGATTAGAATCGTCACTATCCAGACCAATCCCAACTTTTCAACTCCCCCTCCCCCCTCCAACTTTTCCCTCCCCACAACCCTCCTCCATCAGGAGGAAACTTGCCTCTCGGTGAATGAACCTAGTCTGAGTTTCACTCCCGTCTCGACTCCAGGTCAATGAGGTTTAAATCCTATCAACTACATGAGGCTCATTAAGGCTGCATGTCACCTCTACACAACCATCAACAATACTTTAATACTTTACAACAGGGATTAAAGTAAACTTTCTCGCTGACAGATATACACCTCTCAGTGTATATACACCGAGAGACATTCACCTCACGGTGTATATACACTTAGAGAAATGCATTTCTCTGTGTATATATTCTTATCCAATAGTCAGATATTCCTAGAGTCACGTTCATATTTTTATAAATAATTCTCTTACACGTGAAAAAAAATATTTCATAACATTCATCTGTAAATGTTGACCAAAACATTTTTATTGCTATTTTATTATTATTATTATTATTATTATTATTATAATTATTATTCCTGTAATTAGTATTATCACTGACCTAGTGTGTTTAACAATAGAGTTGAGAGTGCTGTGTCTGTGGTGTGCTGAAGCCTTGGCATTACTTAAAGAATAATTGTACCAGCGTGTTGGTAAAGCCTGGCGCAGGAGCGCCAGGCGCTGCTACAAACACACACACAGGCGCTGGTATTTCCTCCTCTCGGCTGGCGCTGTGGGGGCAGTACCGTTCTCCTGGTACCGTTCTCGTAGTACCGTTCTCCTGGTACCGTTCTCCTGGTACTGCTGTGACTGCTGCTGCTGCTTCTGCTTACCCAGACTCTTTACAAGTTCATCTCCAAGAAGCATCGCCCTGACTATCGTCACAACTAAAGTGGTATTTCCTGAGGGGTTCTTCCCAGTGGCGGCACTCTCAATGGCACACCTCCTCTAAGTTACCAAAGTGGTCTCCTAACTTAAGAAACAACTTGGTAAGTTAGGAGACAACTTCATCTGTACAACTTACCAAGTTGAACTTTAGCTTTCTAATTTCAAAATATTTTATTACTCTTATTATTATTATTATTATTATTATTATTATTATTATTATTATTATTATTATTATTATTATTATTATATTTACTATTATTGCTGAATCGCTAAAGCCGCAGGGGTCATACAGCTCCTGGGGAATGGGTGATAATTAGACTTGATGTGAGGAAGGGAAGAGCAGCTCTAACTGTTTGGATCAAGAGCCCTTTACAGGCCTCACGGAAACCTCCAACTGAAGGGAGGGTGAGTAAAAAGTCGAAAGGATGGAAGAAAAGAAGGAAAAGAGCGAAACATTGAAGGAGAGTGAGAAGGAGAGAGCAGAGTGAGGGAGGGAGGGAGGGACAGTGAGGGAGGGAGGGAGGGAAGGAGGGAGGGAGAGGTCTTTAGTACCCTCCCTGACCCCTTCCCTTTCTACATCCCTTTACTCCCTCCCTTAACGTCGAGTCACTGGTATCCAACGCTGGAATTTCCCTTAACTTGTTACCCTGAGAGAGAGAGAGAGAGAGAGAGAGAGAGAGAGAGAGAGAGAGAGAGAGAGAGAGAGAGAGAGAGAGAGAGAGAGCGAGGAGGGGAAAGGGGAGAAACTCTTAACACAACCCTGTGAAAAACCCTTGTGTAAACAATAGAGTGTGAGAGAATGTATATTTGTAAAAATCGAGGCAGAACAGACAACAAACAAGGTGTGGCTGTACTTAAGAAACAAACACACCCACACGTACAAATACACACTCACACCCACCCACACACACACACACACACACACACACACACACACACACACACGTACGTTCATATATTTTAATGCTTCTTCATATAATCTCTTAAATCCTGTCGCATTTAGTGTGTCCTTACTATTAAAATTCTAGTTAAGCAACATGCAGACAGCAGACAAGACAGACAGACAAGACAGACAGGCAAGACAGACAGACAAGACAGACAGACAAGACAGACAGACAAGACAGAGGTAAATAGAGCAACCATCGCTGGACGTTTATGTCTTTTACTGTAGCAATTAAAGCAACTTTGGTCGTTTTCGTCCTATATAAACGACTTGGGTCATTAAACGTACTACAATGTTGACAGTATGTTGGTCTGTGTGTGTGTGTGTGTGTGTGTGTATGTGTGTATACTCACCTGATTGTGGTTGCATGGGTCGAGTCATAGCTCATGGTCCCGCCTCTTCATTGGTCGCTAATAAGTCCACTCTCCCTCTGCTCTATGAACTTTATCATACCTCTTCTAAAAGCTACGTATATATGTATGTGTTCCTGTGTGTAAAGAAGCGTTTTGTAACGCGACTTTAAACCTAAGTTTTAAAATTCACTTGTATACTACGTTTTAAAACCTAGAACTTGAATTTTAAAGATAGTTTTAAAGAAAGGCTTTAAAACAAAATTTTACACTTCGTTTTCTTTCCACTTTCACAAAGAAACGTTTCGCCCTCTGGGAAACGTTTTTCAGAGCAAATTAAATCTTAGAACGATATCGTGTATAGCTTTCTATTATTATAATCAAAAGGAAACGCTAAACCCACTAGGGTCAATAGTTTTTCTAGATATCTTCAAGTCACGAATAAAACACCTAACTTTGTCTAGAAAATATCTGCCTGATGAAACAAATCTTTTCAGAATTTGAAGCATTTCTTCAGAATGCACAGGTGGTTTTTTTTCTGAGAACATTTGTGTGGCAAAATAAAACACCTGTGTTCAGTGGTCAAAAAAATTATTAAACATATAAAACATAGATTCAACATACAACACATAGATTTATCAAGCAACACATAGATTCAACAAACAACACATAGATTCAACATACAACACATAGATTCAACACACAACACATAGATTCAACACACAACACATAGATTCAACACACAACACATAGATTCAACATACAACACATAGATTCAACACACAACACATAGATTCAACACACAACACATAGATTCAACATACAACACATAGATTCAACATACAACACATAGATTCAACACACAACACATAGATTGAACACCCGACATGCAGGTTGCAGTCAGACGTGAGGTCGATTCAACTCACATGCGCTGAGGAGGAAGTAAATGCGCCTCTGTTGGGGGGAAGGGAGGGAGGGAGGGAGAGAAAGAGGTGAGGGAGGAGATGCATGTGAGGGAACTGGAGAGAGGAAGGGAGGAGGGAAGGTATATGCCGACTGGTTAAGTGATAAGTGGTAATGACGGGGGTGTAGATAGATGGGCTAATCGGGTGTAGGTCGGAGGATCGTTGGGTGTAGGTAGGCAAGCTCAAAAAGGGATGATATTTACCTAGTATAAAGGGAGGAAGACATGTGTTTACGTGCTCTTTAAGGGAGTTTCTGCTACGTATTTTCACTACCATTTTTTCCATTGCTAGAACACTCTAAGCTACCATGAAAACGTCCTAGGGGATGTGAATAAATGGTAGCAGTGGAGAGAGAATAATGGTAGAGGAAGATATAAAGATAGGAAGAGAGGTGCAATTTGTTGATAAGAACGGTAGTTTGCAACTGTGACAATGGCACGAGCCAGGAGGCTCAATGCAGTGAAACAGGTTCTGCCAAGCCTTCAGAGGGAGAGAGAAAGAGAGAGAGAGACAGACAGACAGACAGAGAAAGAGAGAGAGAGACACACAGACAGACAGACAGACAGACAGACAGACAGACAGACAGAGAAAGAGAGACAGACAGACAGACAGAGGGTTGTAGCTCTTAGGTCGTAAATAAACGTAGAAATTTTATGCTAATCCTGTAAAAAACTTGTGTATAGGTGACAGACGGAGACAGACAGACAGACAGACAGGCAAATTCAAATAAACAGGCATATAAAGTTTAGCCGGATATTCTTCACTAAACAGACATTAAAGCAAACCAAAAGCTGACAGACAGATAAACAGACAACAGCTTATCCTTTCAGCCAGAGACAGGATGAGTCATTCATAAGTGGCAGACAGAGACAGACTTGCAAACGAGTCTGACAGACATACATCTGAAACCCATCAGACAGAAGAGCAGACCAGACAGAAGAGCAGACCAGACAGAAGATCAGACCAGACAGAAGAGCAGACCAGACAGAAGAGCAGACCAGACAAACAGAAAAAGACAGTCAAACAGATAAAACCATTTAGACAGAACAATACAGCCAATAGAAAATGATAGATATAAATAAATTCACAACCAAGTCTACAACCTGGGGTTGGAAGGTTTGGTGGGGGGTTGTGTGTGTGGGGAGGAGGGGGTGAATTTGTGGAGTGAGGGAAGGGGTAAAAAGAAAGATTTTTGGGGACAGAGCAAAGGGAAGCAAAACACGAGCTGTCGACGCGGCAAGAGAGTGGTATAATTCTTAACAGTCACATGGGCGAGATACCTCAGTGAACGTATGCTAGGATGGGCTTTATTGCCTTTCGGTGGGTTATGGCTCTCTGAGGTTTACCTGTAACTACGGGGGCGTTGCACTCAAGTAATTTAACATTTTTGAGGCCTACTTAAAATATATATACTTCTTGAGTCTCGCTCAGCCTCTTCCTGTTTATTATCTGTTGGAAATTGGTCGTTTATCTCTTATTATTATTCAATTATGGTTCCTGTGATAGTTTGGTTTAAGGTTGTATGTCACCTGTGCACCACTAATTAAGAATATGTATGTATGTATACATATAAATAGCTTTTTATAAGCTTTTGTGAATCTTAATGTGCAGTTGGGGATCACCGGCTGGAGTAATGCTCCATATACAATACCTTAGAATATATTAAATGTATCAGGTGTCAAGTCACCGTGTTTTTCCAACATGCAAAACGATTTTGCAAAGTTTACATAATTAACATCATTAGTTGAGGGCGCAAAGCTTAATCCAAACCCCTAGCGCTGCCTGTTGGTCACTGCTTAATTCCTTGTTAGACAGGTTCATAACAAACTTCGGATTCGCATGTGTGGTCCAACCACTCTGTGCTATGAGATTATTTAACTTCCTAGTATGATTGCGTTCGGTGTTCTGTCTGATTCTTCTGAGTTCCCTATAAATATAGTCAAGCAAGTAGTCATGTCAGCCTGGGGGAATTTTATTAACGAATACCGTCTTGGTTCTCCACATTTCAATGAAAAACATCTTCTTTTCATGTCTTACTAGGTCAATATTTTTAATGAGTGTAGTTGATCGAACGGTGTAGTAGCTAGCCTGACCAGTCTGTTCTGCAGTAGGGATTTCGGTAGAACCTGTTCACTTAGGCACTTACTTAGAGATACTAACTTGAGTGCAGCTTTATGGGCTTTGAAGAGTGAGCGTTTGTAGGAGGTAACAGCAAAAGTCAGAATTGGGAGAAGAGTTGGCGAGTGGCGTTCATAATGCAAACAATTCTGTCATAGAAACATAATTGAATCTTCCCTCTTGAAACATGACAGGAATACCGTATATAACTCAAATTATGGGTTATGTATATATATATATATATATATATATATATATATATATATATATATATATATATATACATACATTGAGATATACGCCCCTTGGTGTATAAACACTGCTGTTTTCAGTACATATACATATATACATCGAGATACACACCTCAGTTTACATGCAAAGATTTTTTTTATGTCCGTTGCCTTACGGTTTGTAATGTACTAAAGAAAATTCGTTGATTTCAACTATGAGGAAGAAAAGACAGGTTGGAAAATAGACTTTTATGAGGGTAGTGTTTCGATCTGTCTAGAGCTTTTTCTTGACTTAGTGAAGCTCTACACAGAGCGAAACGTCGCCCCAATACAAGCTTGTTCTGCAACCTCCCTCACTGTTGTTGAGAGTAAAACAGCTGATCCTGCTTTAATTCATGACACGAATTATTTAGCAGTTCCCCAGCGAATTTCGTCATCTGTTTAGGTGTTATTACTTGTGTTTATTGCATGTTAGTTACTGTTATTTATTCATAGTTCTCTCTCTCTTTTTTTATTTAGTCTCCGGCAAGAGAAAGTCTGCCACTCACGGAGTCGACAGACTCCCTGTTAAATTGTACTTACCTTCATTATGTTATATTATTAGTGGTTGTTGTGGTGGAGGGCTCTGTTTACGTTCATGAATATGTGTGTGATGAGCTCCAGCTCTTGGATCTGTGGCTGAGATACAGCCAGGGATCCAGTGATGAATATCACATGTGCAACAATTTGAAAAAAAATTATGTTGCATTGTGTCGCTTGCACAGCGGGCTTCCTCAGTCGATTATACTATAGAAGAGACATGCATGTTGGGGACAGTGGAGAGGTAATTTTAAGGTGTTCAGTCCCTTAGTTTTGAAGACTTGACAGGTGGTAAACCCCCTTTAGCCTTGATTGAAGGTGCTCAGTCCCTTAACTTTGAAGAGTTGAAAGAACGTTTTAAGTCAATATGCCTTGACTAAGGTGTGAAATCCCTTTGCCTTGATTTAAGGAGTTCACTCCCTTAGCTCACTTCTCTCATTATTATATTTCATTCTAATAACCATGGCTCTGTTGCGTGTTCTTCTACAATTATTGTGTTCAGCTGAACACCCCATGTTCATCTAGTCAGCGGTAGCATTACTATAAACAGATACAATCTCAAGGAAAGTTATTGGAAACACTGGGTAATAATTACCCAATGTTTCCACTACCACTGGAAACACTGGGTAATTATTAAGTTACAGTTCCTTCAAATAACAGTGTGTCCCACTGGACTTGGTTCCACTAGACAGAAGAGTTCGTGCTTGTGTTGCCAGTGTTTCTGAACAAGTGGTGTATATGAGTATATGTATGACAGGAAGCAGGAGACAGGCTACAAGTATCAAGGATAACGAAACACACATTATTATTATTATTATTATTATTATTATTATTATTATTATTATTATTATTATTAGTAGTAGTAGTAGTAGTAGTAGTAGTAGTAGTAGTAGTAGTAGTAGTAGTAGTATTTTAACACATCGGCCGTCTCTCACCAAGGAAGGGTGACCAAGAAAACAAAGAAACACTTTCAACATCACTCACTCCATCACTGTATTTCCAGAGGAGTGCCGATACAACAGCTCAAAATCTACAACATACCTTCACCTCTCCTTCAGAGTGCAGGCACTGTACTTCCCACCTCCAGGACTCAAGTCCGGTTAACCAGTTTCCCTTAATCACATCAAAGATTATTATTATTATTATTATTATTATTATTATTATTAGTGGTAATAGTAGTAGTAGCAGTAGTAGTAGTAGTAGTAGTAGTAGTAGTAGTAGTAGTAGTAGTAGTAGTAGTAGTAGTAGTAGTAGCAGCAGCAGTAGTAGTAGTAGTAGTAGTAGTAGTTGTTGTTATAGAAGTAGTATTTTATCGTGTGTCGTGACATTACATGACACAGTGAGTCAGAATAATAATACGAGGTACGATATAAATCGAATAACTTAAAAACAACATGACACATCATGTTAAATCACGTCACAATGTGTTATATGTCACAACATGTCACTACAAGACACGTGTCTCAAAAACGTTACGACAGGGTAGGGTTTGACACGATACAAGGTCACAAAATATCACAGTCACAATACAACAGATAAAATTTGACACTATATGGCACAATAGGATACTGCATGACACAATAGGACACTGCATGACACAAGAAGAAGCATGTGATGGTCTGGCTGTCAAGCTTCCAACCTACTTCCTGTGTGTCACCTAATTGACTCATTGTTTGACGTCTCTGGCTAATTGCCCTTGTCTGTCTGCCCCTGTGAGGACTGCTAATCACCCCTTACACCCCTTTCCCTTTGCCTTGGGCCTATGACATGTTTATGACACTTCACTTGGTCTATGGCACACCCTTCTAAGGTTACAATCAAAGGGGAAAAGAGTTTGACTCCCCGGAGGGGTGAGACGAAGGCTTAGTTTCCTAATGCCTGCTGAACATGATAAGAAACCAGTAAATAAGTACCTTATGTCTGCTGCTGCCCCTGTTTAACTGGTAGTAAATAGGTTATTGGGTGTTAATCTCCTTATGCCTGCTTCTCCTGTTCTAACAGTAAATAGGCACCTGGTTGTTAGTCTCTTTACACCTGCTGCCACTTTTCACAGAGTAAATAGGTACCTGTATGCTAGTTTCCAATTGCCTGCTACCCCCTGTTCACCTAGTAGCAAATAGGCACGTGTGTGTTATTAGGCTGTTGTAGGTGGCATCCTGGAGAAGTGGCAGTATCCCTTAAAGGGAGCTTTGATCTAGGCTAAGAGGAGGAAAAACGCCCCTAATTATAGAACCCCTAAACACGCCCTTTATTATAACCATATGACACATGCAAAACAATTTTCTTACCCTTGGCATATGACACATCCTTTTAACACTCACCCCTAATACCCCCTGAAATCAGTCCAGGGTCGGCTCTGTTACGTGTTAAGGGGAGGTGACGTAACTTCTTGCGTAAGTCCCTCATGCCCTAATTTTTGGGGTGGTTATGAAGACTCTGTTGATCCCTAGTTAGTAGGTCGTTAGCCTAAATTATTTTTTTTGTTTGTCGTGTAACTGTTGTTTGTGTTTTATGGTGAGTGAGAGAGCTAACGTAGTGTTAACTTGCTTAAGCTGACGTAGTGTTAGCTTGCTTAAGCTGACGTAGTGTTAGCTTGCTTAAGCTGACGTAGTGTTAGCTTGCTTAAGCTGACGTAGTGTTAGCTTGCTTAAGCTGACGTAGTGTTAGCTTGCTTAAGCTCACAGACGCACAGACGGACACACAGACATTCAGTTAGAGAAAAAGAGAGTGAAAGTCGAAAGATTATGGAGAAGTAGGAAGCAGAGAAGCACAAGAAGTAAAAGGAAGAGGGAGTAAGAGGAGAGAAAGTTGATCACTAGCCCTGGTAAAGTGTAAACACAGCCAAGGACATTATAAGATTGCGAAACCCGCCAGACAGACACTGGTTCACAGACAGTCAAACAGACAGTTAATCAGTTAGACAAACAGTGAGTTAGGCAATCAGACTGACTGATAGCAATATATAGATGTTCGATAGACAATTAGAGAAACAGACAGCCAGCCAGTCAGACAGCCTCTCGGACAAACAGATAAGCCATAGTTACCATACAATCACAGACAGTCAGAAAGTAAATCAGACAAACAGATAGTGAAACATAAGGAGGAAAAACAGAGTGTGACAAACACACACACAGACAGAAGGAGAAAAACCCTCAAATTTATATACACTCCTTTTAAAAAAAAAAATTCACAGAGTAAAAAAAATGAAAGAAATAAGACTTTTATTTTAGACGAAGACCCAGAAGAAAAACAATATCCAAAGTTTTAAAAGCAGCCAGAAAAGCCAGACTTTTCAAAGGAAGGAAAGTGTGAGAGATTCTTGTAAGCCAGGCATGACAACGCTGACTGCAACGCATCTCACACTGCCGAGGAGCAGTGCAAAGTAAAGCAAACATATGCTTCAGCCTTTTGAGGAGCATTTAAGACACGAAAAAGATCCTACAGAGTTTAGAAGAGCATCTAAGACACGAAAAAGATCCTACAGAGTTTAGAAGATCATCTAAGACACGAAAAAGATCCTACAGAGTTTAGAAGAGCATCTAAGACACGAAAAAGATCCTACAAAGTTTAGAGAAGCATCTAAGACGCGAAAAAGATCCTACAGAGTTTAGAAGAGCATCTAAGACGCGAAAAAGATCCTACAGCATTTAGATTAGCATCTAAGGCACGAACAATCTCCTACAGCATTTAGAGGAGCATCTAAGACACGAAAAAATCTACTACAGTATTTAGAGAAACACCTTAAGCACCTAACTTTTTAAAATAATGAAAAACAGCATAAAATACATCAAAGTTGCGAAGAATTTTTTTAGATTGATGAATAAGACACATGTACAACACTTGTGTAGCTTTAATACCTAAACTGGCGGGCTGAGGGAGTAGCAGAACTCTCGAAACCGATGAAAGGTATATCCAAGGAAGGCATATCCTTACAAGGAGTCTGGCAGATGATGAAACAGAAATGAAGAGCAGGTAAACAAAGATTTTATTTAGCATTTATTTAATAAAGATAATATGTGACGTTGAAGTACGTTACGGAAGCTCTAATAGTTTGGTTGATCAGGAGGAGGAGAAGGAGGAGGAGGAGGAGCCATTGTTGGAGGTAGGGGTGTTGGAAACATTGTTGGAGGGTCTGAAGGTATTGTAAGTTGTTGTGTTGGAGGTATAGGTGTTGCAAGCATCTTTGGAGGTTGTGAAGGTATTGTTGTAGGTTGTGGTGTTGGAGGTAATGTTGTGGAAAGAGAGAGAGAGAGAGAGAGAGAGAGAGAGAGAGAGAGAGAGAGAGAGAGAGAGAGTATTAAGCGGGGTTGTGGAGGATGAGAGTAGTCATGGAGGTAGAGAGAATGATTCATTCTTATGTCTGGTGAGGTAATCAGCTGTGACACACACACACACACACACACACACACACACACACACACACACACACACACACCCTCCTTTCTACTCCTCTGGATCTGATCCTTTTCCTTCAGTTCCAGACCTGTTATTCCAGTTCATTACTTGTTCCACCAGCTACTCACCAACGAAAGGGTTTACACACTTAATTCATGTTCTCATAACGACACACTAACTTTGTTTATTTCATTTATAATTGGTAATTAGAGTAAATTATGAATAATTTCAGGATAATTAATTAGCTATAATGTTCTAGCGGTTGGGATGTACCGCTGTGGGAGAATTTTACCTATCGTGGGAGAGTTTAACTTGTCGTGGGAGAATATAAGTTATCGTGGAAAAGTTTTGGGCTATCGTGGGAAAGTTTGGGCTATCTTGGGAAAGTTTGACTATCGTGGGAGAGTTTTGGCTATCGTGATAAAGTTTTGGTTATTGTGGAAAAGTTTTGGCTATCGTGGGAAAGCTTTGGCTATCGTCGGAAAGTTTTGGCTATGTTGGGAAACTTTTGGCTGTTGTGAGAGTATATTCACCAGGTTGCTGGATTTGCTTCACCTATTCTCGAAACTGTGCATTTATGTCTGCCTACACGCCATCCTTACCCAGCTTATTTCCCTGAAGAAATATTTCCAATGCATTAAAGGCTTCAAGTCCCCCAATGAAAATCCGATGAGACCCTGACGATAATTTTGACTTACTACATCATTGATGGTGTTAATACAGAGAAGGTGATGAATAAGACACACGTGTCTTATTCAGCAAGCCCCGAGTTATTGGGTTATCCTGGGTTGCTAATCCTCCGGGTTAGTAATCAGAATATAATCCTCTTCTTGCGAGTATAACTGAGTGTCTCATGTCTGTCCCACTTTTGTCGAGGTGTCAGAAAATTGTTCAGTGATCAGTCGTTGGATTCTTGCTGTGGGGCCACACAGAGTCCTCAGCCTCCTGTCTCAGCACCGACGGTAATATGTCGTCTGGTCCCATTGCTTTTGTTGCGTAGAGCTCCTCGAGTCTTTATTCACGCTTCTCACTTCATTGTGTAAAAGACAAAGGGTTGTTGAGGAAGAATTCTCTGGAGAGAGTCCCAAGGATGCAGCTTACTGGTAAGTCAATCCTACCGGCACTGATGTAGTCATGGCTGGGTGTGGTGCGTTTAGGAAGGTGTGGCTGTCTAGTGAGGTGTGGCTGTCTAGTGAGGTGTAGCTTCTAGGAAGAGGGTATTGTTGTCTTGGAAGACAGCATTGCTGTCCAAGATGACAGCATTGCTGTCCAAGATGACAGCATTGCTGTCTAAGAAGACAGCACTGGTGTTTAAGAAGACAGCACTGGTGTCTAAGACAGCAATGCTCACGTGGAAAACGGAACTGATGCCTATGAAAGACTTCTGACTTCTAATAAAGGAAAATAATTTAGTTTCTAGGAAGGGGCGTGGCATGGAGATGCTTAGCGTAGATAGGCGAGGCATGGAGATGTCTGGCGTAGATGGGCGTGGCATGTAGACGCATGGCGTAGATGGGCGTGGCATGGAGATGCCGGGAGTAGATGGGCGTGGCATGGAGACGCATGGCGTAGATGGGCGTGGCATGGAGACGCCTGGCGTAGATGGGCGTGGCATGGAGACGCCTGTCGTAGATGGGCGTGGCATAAAGGGGAAGTTGATTTATATTATTGTGTTTGGGAAAAAGTTTTGCGTGTGAAGCCCCTAAAACATTTCCTGGATTTGTGTGAAAAGAGGAAGGGAGAGAGAGAGAGAGAGAGAGAAAGAGAGAGAGAGAGAGAGAGAGAGAGAGAGAGAGAGAGAGAGAGAGAGAGAGAGAGAGAGAGAATGGCAAACAGGAAAGTATTATTATAATCACTGAGAGCAAGACGTGATTAAGAATGTGGAGACAGGGCGACAGAAAGAAAATAATTATGCAACTCACTTTTCCTTCTCTCTCTCTCTCTCTCTCTCTCTCTCTCTCTCTCTCTCTCTCTCTCTCTCTCTCTCTCTCTCTCTCCCTCTCTCTCTCCCCCTCTCTCTCTTTACCAATTCGTATCTCGCAAGAAGTGCAAGATGTGTGTTTACGTTTTATCTGTGTATGTTTGTCTATGTTCTTGTAACTCATCATTTGTGTGTGTGTGTGTGTGTGTGTGTGTTGTTTACCACAGCCTCTCGAGTATATACACAGACTCGTTCCTCATCACTGCAGTCGGTTCTACACTCCATAATGTACGTGTTGGCTAGCTACTGAGCCAACCCTCTCCAGAATTTTTTATCTTCATTTTTTAACTCTGATTAAAATGTCACTTACAGCTGGAGATACTGCAAAAAAATATGTTTTGGAATTCAGGACAGACGAGAGTATTCAGAGCGAGTCCAGCATGCTCGCGTGCTGCTATTTTTATGGGTTTAATCAATATAGCAATTTTTTGGATATGAGAACAAGACATACAGAAATTTAGCAGATGTTATTGACCCTTGATGCCGGTGAAGAGCTCTTGGTCATGGGTATCGGAAAAATAAATTACTTTTATTATTACTACTACTACTACTACTACTACTACTACTACTACTACTACTACTACTACTACTACTACTTCTACTACTACTACTACTACTACTACTACTAATAATAATAATAATAATAATAATAATAATAATAATAATTTATTATAAAATCAAAGTAAAAAAACTCAAATCTCTATTCCTTTAATGTGTAAATGATTTACAGTTTGAAGAGGGTCGATTTGCGTGTTACTGAGGTGTTAATCATGGTGCTGGCGTTAATGGCACCTGGTAATGTATAGGAAGTCTGGCTGTGTTACTACAATAATTAATTTTTTTTGACATTAACCGGAATGAAATTAATCTGAAGCTAAAAACATAATGGAGCATTTTTAGCTTAGTGAGCTTAGCTCTTATTTATATAGCTGTGTGAATATATATTCTATTTGTATAGCTGTGTATATATTATTGAGTTTTGTGTTTATCTTCACTTTAAAGTGTATATACACTTGTTTATACTGTTTTGTATTGAATATACAAGTGTACATAGACTGAGACCTTCTAAGATTGGTGATGTACAGTTTATATGTAGCCTCAATGACCCTAACTGGCTTTCCATTCTATCGTAAAGTTTGTTATGAAGCCAACCCAGGCTGGCTTGTACCTGGAGTATACCTGGAGGGTGTTTCGGGTGTCAACGCCCCTGCGGCCTGGTCCATGACCAGGCTTAAATATAAACACTTACGAAGGCCTTTAACTCACTTGAAAAGTTAATATAAACACTTCAACATCCCTATTAACACATGGATAGTCCCTCTAAATACTTCAACAATATAACATTAAACACTGAACAGCCCAGATAAATACTGAACAGTTCATATGAAACGCAAACAGCCCCTATAGACAAGTAACAGTTCATAAAGACGCAAGCAGTTCATATAAACACGTAAACAGTCCCTATAAACCCCTAACAGTTAATGCAAACAATTACAATAGTCCATGTAAGTAAGAAGAACTGTTGAAGACACAGTTAGGCGTCCTAAAAGACAGTCATATAAATATTTAAGACAATGGGGGAAGCATTATTGTGAGAGGTGGTGTGGGGGTTGAGCGAACTTTCATGGAATTACACTAAAGATAGTGAACTCACAGTAATGATAGTGAAGTTACACTAAAGATAGTGAATTAACACTAAAGATTACGAACTTATATGAATTTACACTGATAGTGAACTTTGACTAAAGATAGTGAACACAGACTAAAGAATGCGGACTTACACAATGGATGGATAAATTTATTGTGCATTATCATCACTGTTATTATTTATTAACGTTTTTTTCCTTCTCCTCAGGTACGTGGTGTCTTGTGAAGAACTGCACTGACAATGCCCGATAATGTAAGCGAAAGTTACGCTGTAAAAATTCCTTAAGACACACGAGAGACCTGGTCCTGGACCAGGTCGCTGGGGTCAGTGACCTCTGATGTGATGTTACCAATTTTTAAATGTTAGTTAAACCTGTAAGCTAAATGCTTAGTTTAAGGTATTTTAACTATTGACCGGCCTGGTGAAGAACTGGGCCGCGGGGGCGTTGACCCCCGGAACATCCTCCAGGTAGGTAGAGCGATTCAAAGTAAAAACACAGCTTTGAGAGATTGAAAGATGGAACAAATTAGAATATTTTTTCCCATCTGTTGAAAACGGTCTCTGAGTAAGGTCGAAATATACAGATGTCTTTTACTCGTGTTCGTGTTTTTTAGTTCAGTTGGTTTCTCACTTGGTAAGATCAATATTAAGGGTCAGCCACGCACCATGTACGGAGTCCCTACCAACCGGTAAAGGTGACACTGGATCGTGAGGATGAAATCAAGATTAGAAGTCTGGTCAAGGCTGACCTTTAGTGAGCAGGATGGTCCGTGGAGAATAAGTCACAATACGGTGGCTGGAACAATTCACACATGAAAGTCACAATACCGTGGTTGGAGCACATCACAAACAAAAGTCACAATACCGTGGACGACGTTTCGGTCCGTCTTGAATCATTTATAAAGTCACAGTGTGACAACTAATTTAAGGAAGTGTAGCAGACTTGGGTCTTCAAGCCTCCAACAGGCTCCCCACAGGTAGTTCTTGGAGGCTGTCTCAAGAAAACACCATCTTCCCTAGTCTCTGTAGCAACAACTGAAACCCAACCAGTACAACGACTCACACCCCCAAGATTATTATTATTATTGCCTCCAGATTATTATTATTATTTTAATCATGGGGTAGCGCTAAACCCGTAGGGATTATGCAGCGCCTGAAGGGGGAGAAATGGAAGGTACTCAGGCGTAATTCAGGGAACTGGAACACGGATCTAATTCCGTAGATCAGGAGCCCCTCACCAGCGTCAAGGAACCTCCCTTGAGGGGCTTGCCGTCAGATACCCAGTGTTCTAGTCAGTGTTCTAGTCAGCTAACACAATGTTGGGGATCAATTCCTGTGCTCATTCCGTGTTTTCGTAATCTTTTGTTTACCTTATACCATGACATCCAAAAATAACATGCTACAGTTAACTCTCCCATAAAGCTCCTCTATATAACGTGATTTTTTTTGTAAAAGCAATTGAAAAGCGTGCATTCAGAATTGAATATCACGTGATATGAAGACCTTTCCACGTGCTATTCAATTTTGATTACATTATCAATCGCATTTCCAAAAGTCACGCTGTACAGAGGAGCTTTACAAGGCAGCTGGCTGTACTTTATTTCCTCGCTGAAATAGAGACATGTAACGTATATCACTTGTGTTGAACATTATCAAAATATAATAAAACCTAACTGCAATGCACTGTTAGATACTATTTATGGGAGTTTTTAATTAGTTGACTTGAACGTCGCAGTGTGTTGACCAGTTAACTGCCCAATTTAGGCTAATTGGTTGCTGATTGCCAGAAAGTTCCTCGTTTCCCATTATTAGAATCGAAGTCACGTTTCCAAGGTGGTACCGTTACCAGATTGTCTGTGTTCCTTGTGGTTTATTAAAAGTGTAATCAAGTCATTCATTAATAGTACTGAATATTACTACTACTACTACTACTACTGCTGCTACTACTACTACTACTACTGCTATACTACTGCTACTACTACTACTACTACTACTACTACTACTACTACTACTACTACTACTACTGCTACTCTACTACTACTACTACTACTACTACTACTGCTACTACTACTGCTATACTACTGCTACTATTATACTACTACTACTACTATACTACTAATATTATACCACTAATACTACAATTATACTACTACTACTACTCTGCTACTACTACTGTACTACTACATGTTGGACTTGCCTAGCATGGGTCAGTAAGGCTGCTGCAGTACTCATTCTTACGCTCTAATGTGTCATAATCATCTACGTAACAGTAACAGCCTGGTTGATCAGACCCTGATCCACCACGAGGCCTGGTATCAGACCGAGCCGCGAGGGCGTTGACCCCCGAAACCCTCTCCAGGTATACTCCAGGTATACGTATTGTTACTGTATATCAATGTTATTATGAATAATTATTATAAAGGTGCTAATTTATGTTTGTTTCGGTTTAGCTGTCAATAATACACCATGTATACACTGACTCACATACATACTATATGTAGAATTATCCAAGTAATTCAGGTAAATCAAACAATTATGGGACGTATTTACACTGGGAGGTCCATGTATGTTAAGTATTCGTTGAAACTAACTGAGAACAATGTGTGGTGTGTTAGTCGCGTGTGTGTGGTGGCAGTGACAGCTCAATTTTAATACAGGTGGATCATATTTCTCAGCAGCAGCAGCACCGGTAGTAATACTTTCTTGTTTTCTTAAGACAACTTCTTGCCCTCTTATGGACCCTTAGGTATGTGATAACGTTGTTAGAATAACCGACACTGTTAGGTAAAAGGACACAAGTGCAACTAATGTGATATTTTATTGTGGCAACGTTTTGCTCTCCAGGAGCAACGTTTCGCTCCTGGAGAGCAAAACGTTGCCATAATAAAATGCCGTATTAGTTGCACATGTGTCTTTTGGTCGTCTCAATTTCTCTTTTTTTTTCTCCCAACTAACAGATTTTATTTGGTTCATAACACAATGCCTCATCCGATCGGCCTACTCATTCGACTAAAGTGGAGAGTGAAATTCAAGTGTTAAGGTGCGCATCTGCCACTTTCGTGTGTAAAATAACGTGAAAATTGGTAGTCACGTTAAATCACGTTAAATATATTTTGAGTTTACTTCTGAACGACTTTGATATTTAAAGGATGATGAAACTTATGACCCTTCAGATACACGTCTTTGTGTATATAACCATGGTTAATGTAGAGAGGCGTGATGAGTCTTGTACAATGACTGGACTTCCTGACATGATGAAACCTGTGACCTCTAACAAGACGAGCTCTGGAGCTCCAAACCTTTTCAATGAACCATTTGACTGAGACCTAGGCCTCTTTCTTGCCAATTTTCGCCGATTATTAGTATTAATCACACTATGTACCGCTTACCATTCATGTAGTTATGCATCATGGCTACGTCAAGTGAACCTGGAGATTAATATGCTCTTGGTGCCAAAAAAAAAAATTGAACGTCTTCCATCCCAGTCCAATAGAATTATGGTTTAAAAAGTCTCGTGGGCAGACACTACGATATATTTATTAGAAAGTGTTGTAGTCTTGGGATACTGATCACTTTTAACATATTAACAGCTATGAGCTGAATATAACAAGTCTGAGGGACTGACCACCTCAAAGCTTGCTTCCTCTCCACTACTTCTGCTGTCTTCTCTGTATTTCGACAGAAGAGGCCTGATGAGGAGGCGAAACGTCTCGTCAATAAAGATACCTGACTGCAGTGCATGTATCTTTCTCATCCACGAAAAAACAGTCAAAATGAAAGCTTGGTCATCAACGTGTTGTCCTCTCAACAGTAGCGAACGATCTGGGTCCTGAGGAAGGTCTGTGTCTACGCTGAAAGCGCTCACATTACAACCTGTTTGAGGGCATCTGTGTTACTCACCTCTCCCTCTCTACGCCAACACTCGCTACAGTTTCTCCCGCAGTAATAATAATAATAATAATAATAATAAAGTAATGTGAACCCTTAGATAGGCTTTGTAAATTGAACTAATTTACATTTCGTAAATTTTATGGCTGGCCATAATTTCGTCCCAACTTCACAGAGAAAAATTCGTTCAGTTAGGAAAGCCATTTTCACGTGGTGATACAGATTAATGCTTTTGAATTATATTAGTGTTATACATATATAATTGTTTAACACGGCAAATGCTATTTTGATGTGGAATTTTGTAACGCTGATGGACACTTTACTTCAAATGGAATTTCATTCTTTATATTATTATTATTATTATGATTATTATTATTATTAGCAATGGTGTGGCTTGTGTGGGACTCGACCCAGTATGTATGAGGCAGATACGGTACCAATAAGCCACAGAGAGTTGCACTGAGCCTTACAATTTTTTTAAGTTTTGTTTAGGTCCTCGAAAACCCATCTGTAACTCAGGGTAGTGATAGGACCCAATGTGAGCCGAGAATTTCGTCCCATAGCGTTAGAGCAGAGGTTCTTAACTTTTATACGATTACAGAGATCGAGTCCCATACCCTCATTATTTGCTTCCCCTACCCGGGATACCCATACCCCCGAGGGGTATGGGTATCCCCGGTTAAGAACCTCTGCCTTAGAGTAACGACTGTAATAACTACTGGCAAATGATACCGACATGGAAGAGGCGTAGTATTCGGAGAAAAATATATTCTGACTTTCCTGAGTGTTGAGCTGTCAACATAAGAATGGAGGAACACTTCAGCAGGCCTACTGGCCCACACAAGCTCCTTTTCAAAATCAACTATTCCCGCCCACCTATATATCTATTAATATTATTATTATTATTTGCTTCAATACGTGAAGCTCTTCACAGAGGGGATCTTCAGAATCTCTCCATGAATTGTTTCCTTATATTTAAATGTATTTTCTTCTATGTAGATCTTTGTGCTATTTATTTTTTGCTGTTATTTCTGTCTGCTTGTTGGTCTGTCTGTGGGACACACGAAAGCTGCTAGATATGGAGAGTGGACTCTGTTATCTGTCTTTTCCCCATGTACTACGTTGTACTACATGTACTCCAGTGTACTCCATGTATAATTAGCTTGAATTTCATTTTCTGGGGGGAAGATGATTATAAAGGTATCCATGAACCTATATTAAGTAATTTTTGTCATCTGCTTCCTGAGTCACCATTATTCTCTCTCTTATCTCCATCTCTCCTTCACTTTTGCACTCTCTGCTGCACTCTTCGCCAGAGATGCCATTATCAGCTATACTTGTGCAGACAATCAGGAAAAGGCGACTGATACATCGCCCTTAACCCTATATAATAAAATGTACTCCTAGTAGCCAGATCCAAGCCTAGTTTCTAGGCTTTTATGTACACATATACTCCTGTGCTACCGTCCACAGGATGCATATGGGGTGCACAATAAACTAGCCTGCAAAAATTAAAATTAAATATTCTCCTCTCATGATCTTCCATCTCAAAGCATTTTGTTAAAAAAAATATATTAATTTCCTTAATACTTCTACTCGAGATTATTTCTTTTCCAGAAGTTTGAGAATAGGAAAAGTTTTACCTTGCAGTTAGAGACTAATTTCGTTACCTCTGCCATCTCCATTATGAAGTGAAAGAAATTTATAATGAGAACAATCTTAAGAATAAAGAGCTTAGCAAATTCAGAAAGGGTTCGCTAGTTCCACGCTCTGCTAGCAACCCAATAAAATAAAAGTGATTTATTTCCACTGGGGCATTAATGTTTTAATTTATTAAGGCTTTATGAGCATCCCTCTTTTATCAAATTGAGGCCAGCAGTGTGTGCCTCAACGCCCCTCCCACTATCCTCACAAAGCAACATTAAAGAGGATCATTTCCATCAGTCCCCCCCTCGTCTGATGACACTGTGTACACGGCAGCTTCAAGTTAAGAGCTTGTTGCTTTAAAAGGAGACGCCTGAGGAAACATTTGAGCATATTTATTGGAAAAGGTGGAAAATGACACTTGTGCACAGTTGAGGGTATTTATTATAGGAAATGCTTCACCACACGTGGCTTCATCAGTCTTGGTGAAACATCTCATTATGCATAGTTCAGAGCATAAAGGATTTTTTTACACAGATTGTCAATAGCAAAATACCATTTGCAACACCTTATTAAAAAGCGTTCTGGTGCTGGGACCTTGAACAAGTCTGATCGCTCACGGGTTTTCCTAAATCCACTTTTTAGTATCAATTCCTAAGGTTTTAGGCTCTTGTAGTGTGTGCAAGGCTCGTTACGGCGCAACCTGTCCATGGCCCTATAATCCCTCAACAAGACGATGTTAAGCGCTTGTATTGCTAGTCTCTCGCACAGAGTATATACACCGAGAGGCGAATTTCCCTCAGCGTATATATGCTGAAATTTCACCTTAATCCGAGTCTTAGAAATTCAAGTATTCTTGTCAGGTGGTGAAAACATTAAGTACATCCTTAATGACCATCTTGTAGTCGATAGGTTTTCAACCCCGTTAAGCAACCGGCCAACCCGAGTCTCCCTCTCTCTCTCTCTCTCTCTCTCCCTATTTGTTTGCTCTCCGGTTCCTGTTATGTGATTACTGTCACTACGCCCTACGCAAATATACGCAAGTTTGTATACACTGGAGCTGAGAGCAATACGATCTCGCAGCTCGTGGGAATAACGGGAGGAAGGGCGCCGTGGATATGTCTATCATGGGTGGGAACTCGGATGCAATTTTATGCATTCGGCTCGCAACCGATAGGAACTGGGTTCGATCTACGGGCATGGAGGGACGGTGGGTAAGTCTATACCTGCTGCCCCTTTTCACCTAGCATGTAAATAGGTACCTGGGTGGTAGTTCGGTGTTATGGTTGCATCCTGGGGAAGATTTGATATTGTAAGTGTTGATCTCCAGCTGTTGGGCTCGCCTCCTCCCTTGTGTGTGTGTGTGTGTGTGTCATGAAACTGCAGGTGCACCACTGGATAACTTTATCCACTCAGAACAGCCGCAACTTATCAATCAGAGCAGTCGCAGGGACACAACTAACTAATCAGAGTGCCTGCAGGTGCGCAATCAGGAGAGCCACAGTCCTGCAAATGTCTAATCCGATAAGCTGCAGTCCTACAAAAGATAATCTGATAGGCTGAAGGTCTGCAAAAGATCAATCAGAACAGCCGCAAAAGTACAAATGATCAATCAGAAGAGCCCCAGGTGTGCAACTCAGGAAACCCACTAAGCCAGGTGTGTTGCAGTAACCCATCAGAGGTTTCAGAGAGGTCTGGTCCACCTGTGAGAGCGGCATTACAGTGGATCCAATTGTCTGTTGAAGGCGCTATCGACCAAAATAACGAGGCAATAAGATATTGGTAGCAAGAGATTGGCTGATTCTTACTCTCCTCTTTTCTCTCTCTCTCTCTCTCTCTCTCTCTCTCTCTCTCTCTCTATCTATCTCTTACACACACACACACACACACACACACACACACACACACACACACACACCCACACACACACACACACCCACACACACACACACACACACACACACGCACGCACGCACACACACTTAAATAAGCCCCCATCAACAACATCTGTCATCTGAGAATAGTTCTGGCCAAGAAAAGAAAAAAGAGAGAGGAAAAATGAAAATCTAATCATCATAGAATCCTTTCACCCAGAGAGCTAAAAATGACTTGGGTTATTTACCTGGTAATGATGCGTGACATAGGTATTTGCGTTCTGGTTTGTAGTTTTTTTGAACCTGCTGGAGTGACTTCGTTTCAGTTATCGTGAAATCCTTGAGAGACTTCAGTGACGTCTTAGGATAAACCATTGATGATTTCAGATGCGTCAGACGCTAACTTTCTTCCACTGAGCACAAGGGATGGTTTATTACAGAGAAAATATTTACACTACAGTTTTGCTGTGTTTCAGACCGACCGTTTTCAAGTCCTCTAACTTCAGCGTTGAAATATTCAACAAAGATAAACCTTATCTTGTCCTTGAATTATAAGTTTATCCTGTTCATGAATTATTAGGTTTATCGTGTCCTTGAATTATTAGGTTTATCCTCTTCTTGAATTATTAGGTTTAACTTGTTCTTGAAATATAATTACTAGATTTAAACTGTTCTTGAATTATAAGGTTTATCCTGTTTTTTAATTATATCTGTTAGATCATCTTTATCATTCATTCCTTATTTCTTTGAATACTATTTGAGTGCTGTGTCACGCAGGCAGCAGCTGAAGAGAGAGGAGGGTGAGTAGGGAGCCTTCTGCTTTACTATCCTTGCCTCAACAACGTGTAAGGGATGAACTAAATCAGTACACTGACGTGCAATCAATGTCCAGACAAGAGAGATATATTAGTGAGATGATTCTCTCTCTCTCTCTCTCTCTCTCTCTCTCTCTCTCTCTCTCTCTCTCTCTCTCTCTCTCTCTCTCCCTCTCTCTCCCTAGAAGTTATCTCAGCACATAAGAACCATTATCAGTGTCATAAGTGTGTGATTCTCCTTGTAAGGAGGCACTCTCAGAAATCATTCCAAAAAGAGCTAACACTGTATGTCTGGTCACGGAGGATCGAGGCTGCAATATGCAAGCAAATGTTCTACATACGAGAGCAAGTAGAAAAATCAACTTCCTCTTCCTCCTCCTCCTTCATGCTTCATCTACTGCTCCACTTTTTACTTCGAATTCCTCCTCCTCCACCTCTTTACCTTTTAAATCCTCAGCCATTTCCTTCTTCAAATCATCTTTCAACCTTCTTATTCCTTGTCCTCCATCTTCTTTATCCTCCGCTTCCACTTCCTTCTCTTCCTTCCCACTTCTTCATTTTTTTCCATTCTTCTCTTTCGTCCCTCTATTCCATCAATCCTCTTCTGTCTGTCTGTCTGTCTGTCTGTCTGTCTCTCTCTCTCTCTCTCTCTCTCTCTCTCTCTCTCTCTCTCTCTCTCTCTCTCTCTCTCTCTCTCTCTCGCTCTCTCTCTCTCTCGCTCTCTCTCTCTAATATATATGTCGTGACGAATAGGTAAAATTGGTCAATTAGCAAGTACTCATTTAAAATTATGTATTTTCTAAAATTTTCTCTTATACGAAATTTACCTATTTGTCACGATATATATATTTATATATATATATATATATATATATATATATATATATATATATATATATATATATATATATATATATATATATATATATATGTATATATATATATTATATGTAATATAATACCTCATCACTTTATAACCCACGGAGCAATGTGCATATCATTAAAGCCCTTGACACACCATCAGAGGAGCTTCATGACAGCTCGGTAATACGCTCTTCTGAACTGCCATTTATATCTC